>JXCR01090960.1:117100-130341 GCA_002079205.1 Phalaenopsis hybrid cultivar | reverse complement strand
TTTTCGAGCCTTCATTGGGAAATTTGTGATTTTGTACTTCAAAGACATCCCGACATAAAACAATTCAGAAGATGAGTACTTACAACATTTGCGCAAGTTTTTGAGATTTTTCGAACAAAGCAACTATACGGCCATTTAAGGAAATGTCATTTTCTTAAAAATTTATATTCCACAGTTAACTATTTTTATTTATAATTTTTTTACTTTGAATCCTCCAAGGTATATTTTGACACTTGTTTAATAGTGTTTGTTATCCTACGTAGAATTAACTACTTCATGAATAACCCAAAATTTGAAATCTTAAATTAACTACTTTATCTCGCGTAGAAATTCATGAACACGTAAAATAATTTTATTTGTGTCCTTTAGATGCCTCTATCTAATTCTACGAAAATTTATATTTTAGCACTTCATTTTAAATTCCAGAACTATAATTGATGTTGAATACTTAAATTTTCACTTGAAATAATCTTACAATCTTTACATTCTTGACGATCTATTTTCTTATAAGAAAATAATTAATTTGTGTTTTATTAGATAAAGTAATAATATGTTCATCTCTTTTTTTTTAAATAAAATATTAGTAATAACCAAATCAACAGCTAAAGTAAAATTTAATATGATTCAATCTTTTTATTAATCACTCTATAACCGTAGCCGCTATAAATATTTCTAAAATCTTCTATCACTCTACCAATATGTCTATTTAAACCTCCTCCAATAAAAATTCTTTCTTCAAGAGATATCATTTGTATTAACTATTTTAGGTTATTCTAAAATTTTTCTTTTGAACCTATATTTAAACCTACTTGAGGAGCATATACACTTATAACATTAAAAATTTTAGTATCAACAATAAATTTTAGAGAAATAATTTTATCTTCAATTTTATTAATTTTTATAACATTATTTTTCTCAGTTTTATATATAATTACACATGCACGTTTTNAGGAGTCAGCAACGATGTGCACTAAGACAGAGATTGGAGCTATCGTTTCTTGTGCTACCTATGAGAGAGACGCTGGTTGGATTGTGCTTGGTGATGCTAGAAGGCAGCGAGATGAAGGAAGCAATACCTAAGGTAGTGCGACCATTACTAAAGGAGTTTCAGGATGTCTTGACGGACAGTATGCCACCTGGATTGCATTTGTGAGAGATTGAACATGCTATAGATTTTATCTCAGGATTAGTGTTTCCCGACCAGGTACCCTATCCGATGCGACCAATAGAGTATGTGGAGATGCAAAAACATGTTTAAGATCTGATAGCCCGAGTATTAGTTCGTGAGTGCACCAATCCATGTGCGGTGCTAGCTTTGATCTTGCTAAAAATAGATAGATCATGATACGTGTATAGATAGCAGGGTCGTGAACAAGATCACAAAAAAGTATTAGTTTCCTATTCCTAGATTGGATGATTTTCTTAATCAACTGCATGGAATAAGTTAGTGTTTTCTCCATGGTTGATTTGTGCAATAGTTATCATTAATTTAAATGAGACTAGGAGATGAGTGGAAGACAATCTTTAAGACAAGAGATGGACTATGAGTGGACTGTCATGCCATTTTGGTTGTCAAATGCCTCAAGTACTTACGTTTTCGAGCCTTCATTGGGAAATTTGTGATTTTGTACTTCAAAGACATCCCGACATAAAACAATTCAGAAGATGAGTACTTACAACATTTGCGCAAGTTTTTGAGATTTTTCGAACAAAGAAACTATACGGCCATTTAAGGAAATGTCATTTTCTTAAAAATTTATATTCCACAGTTAACTATTTTTATTTATAATTTTTTTTACTTTGAATCCTCCAAGGTATATTTTGACACTTGTTTAATAGTGTTTGTTATCCTACGTAGAATTAACTACTTCATGAATAACCCAAAATTTGAAATCTTAAATTAACTACTTTATCTCGCGTAGAAATTCATGAACACGTAAAATAATTTTATTTGTGTCCTTTAGATGCCTCTATCTAATTCTACGAAAATTTATATTTTAGCACTTCATTTTAAATTCCAGAACTATAATTGATGTTGAATACTTAAATTTTCACTTGAAATAATCTTACAATCTTTACATTCTTGACGATCTATTTTCTTATAAGAAAATAATTAATTTGTGTTTTATTAGATAAAGTAATAATATGTTCATCTCNAATTTTATTTGTGTCCTTTAGATGCCTCTATCTAATTCTACGAAAATGTTTCTTTGTATTTTTTATATTTTAGCACTTCATTTTAATTTTCAGAACTATAATTGATGTTGAATACTTAAATTTTCACTTGAAATAATCTTACAATCTTTACATTCTTGACGATTTATTTTCTTATAAGAAAATAATCAATTTGTGTTTTATTAGATAAAGTAATAATATGTTCATCTCTTTTTTTTTTAAATAAAATATTAGTAATAACCAAATCAACAGCTAAAGTAAAATTTAATATGATTCAATCTTTTTATTAATCACTCTATAACCGTAGCCGCTATAAATATTTCTAAAATCTTCTATCACTCTACCAATATGTCTATTTAAACCTCCTCCAATAAAAATTCTTTCTTCAAGAGATATCATTTGTATTAACTATTTTAGGTTATTTTAAAATTTTTCTTTTGAACCTATATTTAAACCTACTTGAGGAGTATATACACTTATAACATTAAAAATTTTAGTATCAACAATAAATTTTAGAGAAATAATTTTATCTCCAATTTTATTAATTTTTATAACATTATTTTTCTCAGTCTTATATATAATTACACATGCACGTTTCNAAGAGTCAATCGACTTTCCCAGGTCTCGACAAGTTCGGTCCAGGCGACAGGAGATGTGGATGAGGATCCCACGCCCCTTATGCCTGTTCTNAGGAGTCAGCAACGATGTGCACTAAGACAGAGATTGGAGCTATCGTTTCTTGTGCTACCTATGAGAGAGACGTTGGTTGGATTGTCCTTGGTGATGCTAGAAGGCAGCGAGATGAAGGAAGCAATACCTAAGGTAGTGCGACCATTGCTGAAGGAGTTTCAGGATGTCTTGACGGACAATATGCCACCTGGATTGCATTTGTGAGAGATTGAACATGCTATAGATTTTATCTCAGGATTAGTGTTTCCCGACCAGGTACCCTATCCGATGCGACCAATAGAGTATGTGGAGATGCAAAAACATGTTTAAGATCTGATAGCCCGAGTATTAGTTCGCGAGTGCACCAATCCATGTGCTGTGCTAGCTTTGATCATGCTAAAAATAGATAGATCATGACACGTGTATAGATAGCAGGGTCGTGAACAAGATCACAATAAAGTATTAGTTTCCTATTCCTAGATTGGATGATTTTCTTAATCAACTGCATGGAATAAGTTAGTGTTTTCTCCATGGTTGATTTGTGCAATAGTTATCATTAGCTCAAATGAGACTAGGAGATGAGTGGAAGACAATCTTTAAGACNATTTATGTTCTAACGCCTTAGTGAGAGCATTGTTGGTGGTATTGTAAGTGTTGTCATCCTTAGGGGCGGTGTATTTTGTCGTCTTTAGGTGTGGTATGTGTTATTGTTGGTGGCGAGGCATCAGTTGCCAAGTTACATGTGTAAATTTAGGTCATTGATCAACTTTTTCATTAATGGACTTTAGTATTGAAACTCATTGATATTATGATCATGGTTTTCAAAGTAGATACAACTTCTAATTGTGTAGTTTGTTGGGGGCCTTCTTAGTTTGAACGAGCTACATGATTTAATCCTTATTTTACGTGGTATCCAATATTGTGGAGATAGTCATTCAATGGTGGTGGAGACATGTTAAACAATGAAGTAATGGATGTGATGGTGGTTATGGTTTTCTCGATGGTTTCCATGAATATAATATCCTTGGTGATAGATGTTGGTTGGCCTTAGCGAGGACAATTGGCTTGCCTCAGCTGCTAGACTAATTGACTCTTCTTCTGTATTGAGATCACTCGACAAAGAAATAGAACAAAGAGGGAAAGAGCAAATTCTCTTTGTTATTGATGTAGTTTGATGCCTTTTGATGGATGAGAGCTGACGACCATGTGGGTTGTCCGGGTAAGCCTAATAATATAGTCCTTAAGGTACTACTATACTTTTGTCTATTGTTTATCATAAACTCTTTATGGACCTCAACCAGCTATAAAATTGAGAAACAGATTGGCATCATAACTTGTTTAAAGAGTGAATACTACTTAGATATGGTCGGTGGATTCACCTCCATACCAAGTTTTTTTTGGAAACTTTAGGAAGATTTGTTAACAAATGATCATGGTGATAGTTTCTATTGTCATGACATCATCAAATCCTATTATGTGCTAGGTGCGGTCAATTTCACATTTTGATTGTTTAGGGCGACTTGAAATTTGGTGGGATCAGGTCCTCCAAGATCTAGGCAAAGAAGGCACAGGAGAACAAGGAAGTGTTGGATTAAGGAAGATGTGGTTGGTTGATAGGAAAAGGTTGTCTTATATCAATCTTGCTGTCATGCCTCGACCCAAGAACCTAGAATTAACTAAGGCAGAAACGGATAGTTGGACGGTGAAAGAACATATTTCTTTTAAACAATAATAGCGAGTCAAAGGTGGAAGTGAGTCAAAGTGGAGGAGATTGTTATAGTAAACAATAATAAACAGCGGACACGGTGGTGGCTTTGGTTCTCTTGGTGGTTTCCACTAATTGCTTTGTATTAGTGTTTTTTTTGCATAATGTGTTTATTGCTCAATCACATGTGCAATATGACATGGAAGCATACTTTAAGCATTTTTAAACAAATAGATTAAGGTTACACGGGAGGAGCTGACAACTTGGAAGAGTCAATCGACTTTCCCAGGTCTCGACAAGTTCGGTTCAGGCGACAGGAGATGTGGATGAGGATCCCATGCCCCTTATGCCCGTTCAGTGTCAATATTTTCTTTCGTTTTTATTTTTATTTTTTTTCATTTTTTGTTTGCTTCCTTTTGAGTTATTTCCTATTTTTCTATTCCTTAATTAGGCTATTTCCTACCAATTGAATTTTATGTGTAGTGTGTTGTTTGGATTTTAGTTTTGGTTTTTAGGTATTTTGAGAGTTATTCTCTGATTTTTTTGCTTTCCGGAGTGCTCTAATCTCTTCTCTTCTCAGGTGGTGTGTCTATGGCTTGCTTATGAACATGTGATGGATCCCCATCGATGTTTTTACGTCATCGATTCGTTCTTTGATCATTGTTTTCCGCTAAACAACCATCAAACACACTTTCAATAGCTGTTGAAAACAGAAATTTGAAACTTTACCGCCTCTAGTTCGCTGTCCCGTCACTATACACGCCAATTATCAGCTGTAGTTCATCTTCCCGCTCACAGTAGTAATCCCATAATGTCCCTAATGTAATTTTGTTGTTTCAGACCTCCTAGGAACCTTATAACGATGTAAGATGTGATGGCAGAGCTAGTAGAAATATCAGTTGGAAGAACAATATGCTATGCTGGGCAGTAGAAACCCTCAACGAGGTGCTTGGGAAATTATCATGGAGGATATGCAACTTGAAATCATCCATTGTAGCATAATCTCTCTTATTTTGAAATAAGTTAGCTTGGGGAAGTCAACCACAACAATAATAATGACCAACCAGGTGAAGTTCAAGAAAATTCTATCCGCCAAGAAGTTTCAAGCTACGAAAAGCTGGTGCCACGTTGATTCAACATTGAGTCTAGGAGGAGAGAATGTGATTTTGGAATCAGGGTAGGCAACTCGGTTGAGTTTATTGAACGACTCCAGATAGTTGAACAAGTTTTCGAATACAAGGATGTCCCACCTGATAGAAGGGTAAAACAGATCGCCATGAAGTTGATGAAGAGTGCGTCTTTGTGGTGAGAAACTTGAAGTGCCTGCACCAGTGTGAGGAAAAAAAGCAAAACCACTACCTGTTCTAAGATGAAAAAAGAGATGCAATATAAGTATCTAACTACCTCCGCACTATAGACATGATGTGTTTTTGTGGCTTCATCACTTATAGCAGAAAAATCTTTTAGTAGAAGAGTACACCTCTTAGTTCGAGTAGCTTAGGACTATGTTGAATTGTGAACTAGTGGAGCTCGAGGAGAACACTGTAGCCAGATATCTGGGGGGATTGAGACCGTCTATTGGCAGTGCGGTATAGTTGCAGCCTAATTGAACTTAACAGGATGTTTGTTCTTTAGCCTGAAGGTGAAGAGACAAACTAGATTCAATCTTCAAAACAAGTAGCAAGATCACATCAACCAGAGTACCCAAATTTATCGTTCCTGAAGAGAAGCTTGCACAGAAGGAAAATAGGATTGACTAGATCAACACCGCCAATATATTCTCAACTAAATAATGTTTCAAATGTCGTGGATATGGGCACCTTGCATCCAACTGTCCGAACAAGAGAGCGGTGTATTGGATGAAGCAATGATTGAAGATCCAAAGGAAAAGAATGGAGAGTACTGACTACCTGTAGGTGATGGTGAAATGCTTGTGGTTTGATGAGTTCTTTAGACCAAGCCTAAGAGTAATCATTAGTGGCTTATATAATTTCTTTTGTAGTCGTTGTGATATAAAGGGGAAGGTGTGTTTCTTCATTATAGATGGATGTAGTTGTGAAAATATGGTATCTACGTAAATGTTGAATAAATTGAGCCTTTATATGGAAGTATTCACAACCATACTCTCTTGGTTGAAGAAGGGAAATGAAATTTGTGTCGACAAAAGATGTTTGGTGGAGTTTTTAATTAGAGACAAGCTGCAGGATTGAATTTGGTGTGATGTTGCTCTTTGGATGCATGTCGTATTTTGTTGGGATAACTATGGTAGTATGATAAATGTACATTTTATGACGATCACAAAAATACCTACACATTTAACAATGATGTGAAACATATTGTACTTCTGCCACCAAGGAGTCAGCAACGATGTGCACTAAGACAGAGATTGGAGCTATCGTTTCTTGTGCTACCTATGAGAGAGACGTTGGTTGGATTGTCCTTGGTGATGCTAGAAGGCAGCGAGATGAAGGAAGCAATACCTAAGGTAGTGCGACCATTGCTGAAGGAGTTTCAGGATGTCTTGACGGACAATATGCCACCTGGATTGCATTTGTGAGAGATTGAACATGCTATAGATTTTATCTCAGGATTAGTGTTTCCCGACCAGGTACCCTATCCGATGCGACCAATAGAGTATGTGGAGATGCAAAAACATGTTTAAGATCTGATAGCCCGAGTATTAGTTCGCGAGTGCACCAATCCATGTGCTGTGCTAGCTTTGATCATGCTAAAAATAGATAGATCATGACACGTGTATAGATAGCAGGGTCGTGAACAAGATCACAATAAAGTATTAGTTTCCTATTCCTAGATTGGATGATTTTCTTAATCAACTGCATGGAATAAGTTAGTGTTTTCTCCATGGTTGATTTGTGCAATAGTTATCATTAGCTCAAATGAGACTAGGAGATGAGTGGAAGACAATCTTTAAGACGAGATGGACTATGAGTGGACTGTCATGCCATTTTGGTTGTCAAATGCCTCAAGTACTTACGTTTTCGAGCCTTCATTGGGAAATTTGTGATTTTGTACTTCAAAGACATCCCGACATAAAACAATTCAGAAGATGAGTACTTACAACATTTGCGCAAGTTTTTGAGATTTTTCGAACAAAGCAACTATACGGCCATTTAAGGAAATGTCATTTTCTTAAAAATTTATATTCCACAGTTAACTATTTTTATTTATAATTTTTTTACTTTGAATCCTCCAAGGTATATTTTGACACTTGTTTAATAGTGTTTGTTATCCTACGTAGAATTAACTACTTCATGAATAACCCAAAATTTGAAATCTTAAATTAACTACTTTATCTCGCGTAGAAATTCATGAACACGTAAAATAATTTTATTTGTGTCCTTTAGATGCCTCTATCTAATTCTACGAAAATTTATATTTTAGCACTTCATTTTAAATTCCAGAACTATAATTGATGTTGAATACTTAAATTTTCACTTGAAATAATCTTACAATCTTTACATTCTTGACGATCTATTTTCTTATAAGAAAATAATTAATTTGTGTTTTATTAGATAAAGTAATAATATGTTCATCTCTTTTTTTTTAAATAAAATATTAGTAATAACCAAATCAACAGCTAAAGTAAAATTTAATATGATTCAATCTTTTTATTAATCACTCTATAACCGTAGCCGCTATAAATATTTCTAAAATCTTCTATCACTCTACCAATATGTCTATTTAAACCTCCTCCAATAAAAATTCTTTCTTCAAGAGATATCATTTGTATTAACTATTTTAGGTTATTTTAAAATTTTTCTTTTGAACCTATATTTAAACCTACTTGAGGAGTATATACACTTATAACATTAAAAATTTTAGTATCAACAATAAATTTTAGAGAAATAATTTTATCTCCAATTTTATTAATTTTTATAACATTATTTTTCTCAGTCTTATATATAATTACACATGCACGTTTCTTGGTGCTACTCCTAATTGAGTACCAATGTTTAAAACCTAAGTTATCAATCTTCTTAGGGTATATTTGAGACAATTGCAACATATTAAATAACAGTTGTGAAGTTGCTGAAGAATAAGTCGATGTCTAAAAAACTGCTATGGTTATTACAAATTTTTTATTTTTTGGAAAAAGTCAGACCTCAATTAGAAAGTTACCATCACACGTAGCTAGGACCGATAGTAACATACATATTTCATCGACAATTTTTTGAAAAAGCTGCCAAAACGCAGTTTACCCAAACAGACCAGAGGGAAAATGCAGATTTCACCACCATCGCACCGCCACCCCAAACAGACCCTTAGGNGTAGCTATGACCGATAGTAACATACATATTTCAACGGCAATTTTTTGAAAAAGCTGCCAAAACGCAGTTTACTCAAACAAACCAGAGGGAATATGCAGATTTCACCACCATCGCACCGCCACCCCAAACAGACCCTTAGACTTTTCTCCAACCCTTTTAATTTCTTGAATGCATAAAATATTTATTTTCTTATGAACTATATTGTCTACTAATTCCCTTAATTTACTTGTTTTCTAAGATCCTATCTTGATATTAATTTCATGGACTAATTTCGTTGGTCTTACTGNCATAAAATATTTATTTTCTTATGAACTATATTGTCTACTAATTCCCTTAATTTACTTGTTTTCTAAGATCCTCTCTTGATATTAATTTCATGGACTAATTTCGTTGGTCTTACTATCTACATTATGAGAACCACCCTTGCTTATCTAACAATACAAATGAGCGCCTGTGCAGAGACTTTTCACTGTATTCATTCCATACTCAATGTCATGATTTTTTGACAACATTTTTATGCTGGTTGTCGACTAACACACACAACCGTCAACTTTTCGCATCCGGGGCTTGGGACCGACAATGAAAGTATTAAAAAGAAAAACAAAGAAAGGATCCCAAATGCAATTAGAGTGACTCTTATCTTGTTGCCACTCCCCAGAGCAATTTGATGGGGTTTACGAGCGATTTTTGGCTAATTGGTGGTGCGGTCTACAAAAGGCTCTCATTATTGGACAGACGTAAAGATGGAGCAACATGTGGCAATCAATGAAAGTGAATTCTTTCAGGCTTACTTCAATGGCTGGCGAATGCAGCCTTTTTATCTTAGCCGCTAATGCGGGGTTTAAGCTTAATATAGTTTAGGTGCTGTTTAGGATCACTTCTGTTTTTTTATTTTTTTATTTTTTTTAATTTTGTTTTGTTTATATTTTAATTTCAAATAAAATATATTTGAATATTTGATTAAGCTATATATATTTTTTAAATATTCAAAATATCTAAAAGCTATTTTGAGTGATTTTAAAAACATATTAATTTGATTTTAGAAACAAAAAAATATAAAAATCAAACTAAAAAAACACGTTAAAAATACAATAAAAATTTAAAACAAAATTGATATCAAACAAGCCCTTGAATTATGAGAAAATATCTGTTAGTCGGGCTTAAGTANGGCTCTCATTATTGGACAGACGTAAAGATGGAGCAACATGTGGCAATCAATGAAAGTGAATTCTTTCAGGCTAACTTCAATGGCTGGCGAATGCAGCCTTTTTATCTTAGCCGTTAATGCGGGGTTTAAACTTAATATAGTTTAGGTGCTGTTTAGGATCACTTCTGTTTTTTTATTTTTTTAATTTTTTTAATTTTGTTTTGTTTATATTTTAATTTCAAATAAAATATATTTGAATATGNCAAAGGAGTCAGCAACGATGTGCACTAAGACAGAGATTGGAGCTATCGTTTCTTGTGCTACCTATGAGAGAGGCGCTGGTTGGATTGTCCTTGGTAATGCTAGAAGGCAGCGAGATGAAGGAAGCAATACCTAAAATAGTGCGACCATTACTAAAGGAGTTTCAGGATGTTTTGACGAACAATATGCCACCTGGATTGCATTTGCGAGAGATTGAACGTGCTATAGATTTTATCCCAGGATTAGTGTTTCCCGACCGGGTACCCTATCCGATGCGACCAATAGAGTATGTGGAGATGCAAAAACATGTTTAAGATCTGATAGCCCGAGTATTAGTTCGCGAGAGCACCAATCCATGTGCTGTGCCAACTTTGATCATGCTAAAAATAGATAGATCATGACACATGTATAGATAGCAGGGTCGTGAACAAGATCACAATAAAGTATTAGTTTCCTATTTCTAGATTGGATGATTTTCTTAATCAAGTGCATGAAATTAGTTAGTGTTTTCTCCATGGTTGATTTGTGCAATAGTTATCACTAGCTCAAATGAGACTAGGAGATGAGTGGAAGACAATCTTTAAGACAAGAGATGGACTATGAGTGGACTGTCATGCCCTTTTGGTTGTCAAATGCCTCAAGTACTTACGTGTTGTTGATGAACTAGGTTTTTCGAGCCTTCATTGGGAAATTTGTGATTTTGTACTTCAAAGACATCCCGACATAAAACAATTCAGAAGATGAGTACTTACAACATTTGCACAAGTTTTTGAAATTTTTCGAACAAAGCAACTATATGGCCATTTAAGGAAATGTCATTTTCTTAAAAATTTATATTCCACAGTTAACTATTTTTATTTATAATTTTTTTTCTTTGAATCCTCTAAGGTATATTTTGACACTTGTTTGATAGTGTTTGTTATCCTACGTAGAATTAACTACTTCATGAATAACCCAAAATTTGAAATCTTGAATTAACTACCTTATCTCGCGTAGAAATTCATGAACACGTAAAATAATTTTATTTGTGTCCTTTAGATGCCTCTATCTAATTCTACGAAAATGTTTCTTTGTATTTTTTATATTTTAACACTTCATTTTAAATTTCAGAACTATAATTGATGTTGAATACTTAAATTTTAACTTGAAATAATCTTACAATCTTTACATTCTTGGCGATCTATTTTCTTATAAGAAAATAATTAATTTGTGTTTTATTAGATAAAGTAATAATATGTTCATCTCCTTTTTTTAAATAAAATATTAGTAATAACCAAATCAACAACTAAAGCAAAATTTAATATGATTCAATCTTTTTAGTAATCACTCCATAACCGTAGCCGCTATAAATATTTCTAAAATCTTCTATCACTCTACCAATATGTATATTTAAACCTCCTCCAATAAAAATTCTTTATTCAAGAGATATCATTTGTATTAATTATTCTAGGTTATTCTAAAATTTTTCTTTTGAACCTATATTTAAATAATTTTGCATATACACTTATAACATTAAAAATTTTAGTATCAACAATAATTTTTAGAGAAATAATTTTATCTCCAATTTTATTAATTTTTATAACATTATTTTTCTCAGTCTTATATATAATTACACATGCACGTTTCTTGGTGCGACTCCTAATTGAGTACCAATATTTAAAACCTAAGTTATCAATCTTCTTAGGGTATACAATTGCAACATATTAAATAACAGTTGTGAAGTTGCTGAAGAATAAATCGATATCTAAAAAACTGCTGTGGTCATTACAAATTTTTTATTTTTTTGAAAAAAGTCAGACCTCAATTAGAAAGTTACCATCATACGTAGCTAGGACCGATAGTAACATACATATTTCAACGGCAATTTTTTGAAAAAGCTGCCAAAACGCAGTTTACCCAAACAGACCAGAGGGAAAATGCAGATTTCACCACTATCGCATCGCCACCCCAAACAGACCCTTAGGCTTTTCTCCAACCCATTTAATTTCTTGAATGCATAAAATATTTATTTTCTTATGAACTATATTGTCTACTAATTCCCTTAATTTACTTGTGTTCTAAGATCCTATCTTGATATTAGTTTCATGGACTAATTTCGTTGGTCTTAGTGTCTACATTATGAGACCCTTGCTTATCTAACAATACAAATGAGCGCCTGTGCAGAAACTTTTCAATGTATTCATTCCATACTCAATGTCATGATTTTTTGACAACATTTTTATGCTGTTTGTCGACTAACTAACACAACCGTCCACTTTTCGCATTCGGGGCTTGGGACCGACAATGAAAGTATTAAAAATAAAAAACAAAGAAAGGATCCCAAATGCAATTAGAGTGTCTCTTATCTTGTTGACACTCCCCAGAGCAATTTGATGGGGTTTACGAGCGATTTTTGGCTAATTGGTGGTGCAGTCTACAAAAAGGCTCTCATTATTGGACAGACGTAAAGATGGAGCAACATGTGGCAATCAATGAAAGTGAATTCTTTCTGGCTAACTTCAATGGCTGTCGAATGCAGCCTTTTTATCTTAGCCGCTAATGCGGGGTTTAAGCTTAATATAGTTTAGGGGCTGTTTAGGATCACTTTTGTTTTTTTATTTTTTTAATTTTGTTCTGTTTATATTTTAATTTCAAATAAAATATATTTGAATATTTGATTAAGGTATATATATTTTTTAAATATTCAAAACATCTAAAAGCTATTTTGAGTGATTTTAAGAACATATTAATTTGATTTATCAAACAAGCCCTTGAATTATGAGAAAATATCTGTTAGTCGGGCTTAAGTGGCAAGCCTAGCTCTGGCTTGGGCATGGGCCAACCATCGTCACTCAGCATTTGATAAATCAGGCAATTATGATGTCTTTACAAGGGAGAGCTCATTGATAACTTCCCTTATATGCCTGCTTAGCCAAGTGTGGCAAGGACATGCTAATCCGCCACATTACCCAACTGACCATAATATAAAAGGAAATTTTCTCATCTAGTTTTTTAC
>JXCR01090960.1:48432-112862 GCA_002079205.1 Phalaenopsis hybrid cultivar | reverse complement strand
AATATTAAAAAGTGTAGTAAGCCAAAAAACTTCTAAATCTCTTAAATATTTTCAGACTTCTATTAGGATATCATCAGACATATTGATTTAATACCTTTGGTTTTCTTAAAATCCTCCTCAACTTCTTTCTTAATAATGTGATAGTGAAAATAAAAATTATTATTATTATTACCAATAATAAGATTACTAAGGTTGATCGTATTTTAAAAACTTCATTAAATAGATTACAAAAATATCTTAATCATCTATGCTGATTATCTTACTCTAATAAAAGATTTTTTTTTATTTTCATCTTTAATACAATTGAATTAAATCTTTAATTCTCTTTTCTATTTGTTTTACTAGTTTATACACGTGTCTTTCACTGTTTTAATTATTCAATACATTATAAAGATCACTAAAAATAGAATTTTTAGCAACACACATTATTTTCTTAGATTCCTTACTGAACATCTTATATTTTCCCGGTTCTCTAAGCTCTTACATTTAAACAAATTTTTATAACAAAACTTCTTATATTTTAATATTTCTTGCATATTATTATTCTACCACCACTCATGCTTTTAGTATATGTGCCATACAAAAATATAGCTAGGGCTTTAATTCAAATATTGCCAACTCATTCATACATATTTCTTGGAACATGCATTATGAGTCGAGCTTTTCTTGAAAAATATCCCTAAATTTATTCCAATTGATTAAAAATCATTGCAAATTTAAAGATTTATCAATGGAAGTCTTTATTTGATGTGAAAAAGATCATGTTTATTTCCTTTGCCTATACAAATGTGGGGCATTTACATACTCCCACCTAATTCAAATGTATTTACATATGTAAAATTTAAAATTTCCTTTTTATATTTTTACTCCTAAATCTTTCATATCATGAAGAAAATTTTATCTCGAATTTAACCTTAGAAAAATGAAATGTATTTTTTTTATTTCTAAATAAGATGACATGTATATAAAAATTGAAATCACGATTTAGATTTGTAAATAGATATGAATAGGGGTGTAAACGAGCCGAACACGAGCTGAGCCTCGTTTATATTTCGAGTTCAAAAAGTGTGTTCGTGTTCGACTCTTTGGCTTAGCGAGCCGAACACGAGCCGTTCACGAGCAAGAAGTCATTTTGACAACCCTAATCACGTAGCCATCAGATGTTAAGGATTGAGATAAGATTTAAAACATTATTTGAATCTAATTTAATAATTTTTATTATATTATTAATGTTTTTAATTAATTATAAATCTTTGTAGCCTTGTAGTTAACTAAATTTTTAAAAAAGACTACTCATCAAAGATATATATATATAATTGATTAGTAGTATTTCAAGTTAAAACGAGCCGAACACGAACGAACAAATATTTGTTCGTGTTGTTCGTGTTCGGCTTGTTAACTTAGCGAATGAGCCGAACACGAACTTCTTAACGAGTCGAACCAAGTTGTTCACGAGCAACGAGCCGTTTTGACAGCCCTAGATATGAATTGAGTGGTATATATATAAATCTTCCTTGTTATTTATTTATTTTAAAGTCAATACAATTGTTTTTGGGGCATTTACATAGCACATAATTCTTATCTAACACTTAAACAATCATATTTATAGTTCTAAAATCATATAAAAAATATCATTATAATTATATCTTTCATGCATATATTTAAGATAATAAAATTTTATAAGTGTAAATATCAAATTTTTGAGTGGGGTAAATATGAAACTTTGGGTCTTACTCCTCGCACCATCTAGATTTGTGTCAGAATATTGTCGTATCGTAACCATCTCACATTGTTGGAGAAAACCCGGGCTGGCTGGGAGCGATTGAGAGGGGAGGGGAGATACAGAGGCGAAGATGGAGACTCCACCGGTGTTCCAGGAGGCTCCGAGGTGCGACGTTTGCAAGTGCGGCTTCACCACTTTCCGGCGAAGGGTAAACCCACCCCTTCCTTCCCCTGGAATCTTCAATTGAATCTATCGGCTTTGTTTTCTTCATTCCCAATCTTAATTACGCAAGTGTACTCGTTTCGTCTTTGTTGTCGGAGATGGATCCCGAAGCCGTGCCCTACTTTGTAGTCACAATTCTGCTGCGACTTGAGAAATTTGGCTTATTTCTGATGATCTTGCAGTTGATCTATTTCCTTTAACGATCTTCTTGATTGAATCGACTANGCTGCGACTTGAGAAATTTGGCTTGTTTCTGATGATCTTGCAGTTGATCTATTTCCTTTAACGATCTTCTTGGTTGAATCGACGAGGGGGGACAACGCTTATGAATTTTCTTTTGATCGTGGAATGATTTGTGGGAGCATCGAGTATTAAAAATTAAAGAGCAGTAGTGCGAGTTGTAGAATGCGTTCATGGGAAAAAGTTGGTTTTATTTGTCTCTTAAGGTTTTAATTTATAGTAAGTAATGATGAAATCAACAGCCTGAACAACTATTATGATAAGTGGTCAGCATGATATTTTGAGTTTTGAAAACTGCAAGTAAACCAGCTATTTGGATCTGATTTTTGGGCAACGAAGAAGTCACTAATTGCCAATTTTTAGTGGACAATATGAGAATGCTAAGATGCTTATGAGTTGAATATGGAAAGGATGGATGAGCATATGATTGTACTAATGGGATGTTGGGAATAACTTCCATCAAATTTAAAGGAGTAGGAAATAAGATAGAAGGTTGATGTGTACAATGAAGATTAGAAGATGTTCAATATGAGAGTCAGATAAAGTTAAGGTGGAAGGATAAGGAAGAAAATAGGTGGATCAGAAATAACATTGTCTTGAGTGAGAAATGATCTGCTGTAAGTAAAGTTTAACATCTCAGTCAACTTTTAATAAGAATGAGTAAGGAACATGGATTACAGAAGCTTTACTTTTCCCTTGGCATCCATTAAAGTAATTGGTATTGATTAATTGAGTTTCGTTTCTTTTTTTTTTTGGCTTCTATTTCTTCTATTTTCTTGGTTTTCTTGTATTTATTCACACTTTCAATATTTCCATTATATTTGCAACCCTGTTAATCTCCCTTTTCTTGTTTTCTCTGTGCAGCACCACTGTCGATGCTGTGGTAGGACTTTGTGCAGTGAACATTCATCAAATCAAATGGTAGATTTTTCTTGCTCTGGATTTTTTTTTCTATGCCATGAATTTTTTTAGTCCATTGCTTCTGTGGTCTCATTCACCGTGTTTATAATAAATTATATGTCTATTGTCAGGCTCTACCTCAGTTTGGCATCCTTTCAAATGTCAGAGTCTGTGAAGATTGTTTCAATAATCGTTCTCGGTAATGTTTTCTATATTTTTATCCAAGGAGATATTTCCAATAATTTTCTTGTATTTTAATTTTTTTATTAATTTTTTCTTGGCGTTTTTAATGAAAAAAAAATAGCAAGTGTGGTAAGGGAGGGTGGAGCTACTGCACTACGAAAGATGCTATCCTTCCCCATTCAAGCCTACATTTTAATGCACGACTATTTTTGATACATATGAACCTTGTAGTCTAATGTCTAATTTCAAAAGATCACAGATTAAAGGTGCTCTAGCTTCCAGGTGCTTTTAGATCATAAATTGATTATAGGCTCATAAGTATGAATTTGGTAAGGATTAATTTGGAAGGCTTTCTGTTCTACATTTCAAGGCAGCATGCTGAAGAAATAATGCTCTGCTAAGTAACTTGATTTTCCCTTGAAAGTCATTTCTTGTATATATCATAATTTAAGCATGGTGAAAAAGTTAGGATTGGTTACACAAAAGCATCCTCAGTCATATCCTCTTGCCTGACTGAAGAAAAGCACTGAGATACGTGTTGATCAATAGTGCTGAGTTGACTCATCCATTGGAGACTAGCTACACGAATAGGTATGGTGCAACGTGGTTCCTATAAACGTCTGCCACATTCTGTTAGGCAGGCCTTAACATTTTGATTGCAAGACTCAACATGACGGGTTCAAAAATACTTATTCTTTAAAGAAGGATGTGAAACATATAGTTTTATTACCGGCTAAGGATGCCAAAGGCGGAGGCGATACAGAGACAACATTAGTCGTACCACTTTCCTGCAGTTGGTCAGAGTTCTCTTTAACACTAGCATTAGTTCTTCTGGAAGGAAGCAAGGAAGAAAGAGAGGTACCAGCACTACTGCAACCATTGATGCAGGACTTTTAGGATGTTATAACCAACAACATACCAAAAGGATTGCCACCATTTAGGGAAATTCAACATGCCATCGACCTTATACCAAAATCCATATTGCTAAACCGACTAGCCTACAGATTAAAAACTGCGGTGTATGAAGAACTACAATGGCAAGTGCAGGACCTCATTGCAAGGGGGGTAGTCAGAAAATGCGCCAGATCGTCCTGGCTCTAATGGTGCCCAAAAAGGATGGATCACGGCAAATGTGCATCGATAGTTGAGCCATCAACAAGATTACTATCATGTTCCTCTACCATACCCTACTTGGATGATCTCTTAGACCAGCTACATGGAGCCACTATCTTCTCCAAGATAGACCTGCATAACGACTATCACTAGATACAGATGAGGCCGAGAGACAAGTGAAAGACCAGCTTCAAGACGCGCGACGGATCTTATGAGTGGATCGTTATGTCTTTCGGTCTGTCAAACGTGTCTGTTACCTTCATGAGATTAATGAATTCCGATCTCACATTGGAAAGTTTGTCGTTGTCTCTTTTGATGACATTCTAGTATACAACTGGGCGGAGGAAGATCACTCACATTTCATTTTTGTAAAGTTAAAATCGAGATCATATTTTCTTAATGATATGAAAAATTTAGGTGTATAAATATAAAAAGAAAATTTTAAATAAANAACATGACCGGTTCAAAAATACTTATTCTTTCGAGAAGGATGTGAAACGTATAGTTTTATTACCGGCTAAGGTTGCCAAAGGCGGAGGCGATATAGAAACAACATTAGTTGTACCACTTTCCTGCAGTTGGTCAGAGTTCTCTTTAACACTAGCATTAGTTCTTGTGGAAGGAAGCGGGGAAGAAAGAGAGGTACCAGCACTATTGCAACCATTGATGCTAGACTTTTAGGATGTTATAACCAACAACATACCAAAAGGATTGCCACCATTTAGGGAAATTCAACATGCCATCGAACTTATACCAGAATCCATATTGCCAAACCGACCAACCTACAAATTAAAAACTGCAGTGTATGAATAACTACAATGGCAAATGCAGGACCTCATTGCAAGGGGGGGGGGTAGTTAGAAAATGCGCCAGATCGTCCTGGCTCTAATGGTGCCCAAAAAGGATGGATCACGACGAATGTGCATCGATAGTTGAGCCATCAACAAGATTACTATCATGTTCCTCTACCATACCCTACTTGGATGAACTCTTAGACCAGCTACATGGAGCCACTATCTTCTCCAAGATAGACTTGGATAACGACTATCACTAGATACAAATGAGGCTGAGAGACAAGTGAAAGACCACCTTCAAGACGCGTGACGAATCTTATGAGTAAATCGTTATGTCTTTCGGTCTTCAAACACATCTATTACCTTCATGAGATTAATGAATTCCGATCTCACNAGACTTGGATAACGACTATCACTAGATACAAATGAGGCTGAGAGACAAGTGAAAGACCACCTTCAAGACGCGCGACGAATCTTATGAGTAAATCGTTATGTCTTTCGGTCTGTCAAACGCATCTATTACCTTCATGAGATTAATGAATTCCGATCTCATATTGGAAAGTTTGTCGCTGTCTATTTTGATGACATTCTAGTATACAACTGGGCGGAGGAAGATCACTCACATTTCATTTTTCTAAAGTTAAAATTGAGATCATATTTTCTTCATGATATGAAATATTTAGGTGTATAAATATAAAAGGAAAATTTTAAATTTTACATATGTAAATACATATGAAATAGGTGGTAGTATGTAAATGCCCCAAATAACGTTCGTATTGGCAAAGGAAATAAAAATGTTCTTTTTAACAAAAAATAAAGACTTNATATATATATATATATATAGTGTCGCAAGCCATGGTTTGTTGGTTGGCAGGGTTCCCCTCAGGTCACAGTTTCGATCCCAGTGGCGCTGGGTTCTCGAATATTTAGGCACATGGCGCGGGCTCTCATCATGAGGCCTAGCGCATGGGAAATCAGTATTTGAGCCTCTGTCAAATACCAATTTTCTTTATATATGAATGGTGTTTCTCTTGGCTGACAAAGCTATGAAGCGACCTTTATTTGGTGCCCACATAATTAAGGTGGTACTTTATCTATAATTTCTTCCCAGTGTTTTAGCTTCCATATTTTTTGCCATACGCTTGTAAAATTTAAAGTTATGATGCTGTCAGTCTCTGTTTTGGCTTCGCCTTTCTAGTTCCTGTACGTATCTTTAGTTAATGAACAATTCAATGTTTTATCGATACTTAAATTTTCTTCCATCTTTAGTTTCATGTTTTCTGAATTACTTGTTTAGATCGGGAGAAAATGGTCAAAGGTCTTATGATACAGTTGCTGCTATAGTAAATGGAGTTTCAAGATTAAATGTGGATGAGAATGATGCCCCTGAAGTTAATTCAATCTCTAGGGATGCTGTTGCTTCTGCACTTGAGTGCAAATGTGGAATGCCATTATGCATTTGTAAACCTCCAATTCCAGATCCATTGCCCTCACAGGTTGATGTTTCATGTTTCTATTGATTTTGATTTAATCCTGGACCTTGGCGGCTGAATTTCTTTTTTATTTGCAGAATATTTCTGTTTCTAGTAGTCATTCCAATCCAAGGCCGAAGAATCCCTCATTAAACCAGAGAACAACGGGGTCCATCTCAAGGAAGCCTTCTTCTTCTTCTTCTTCTTCTTCAAACAGCAAGTCCAGGTTATTATAAATCCAGAAAAGCAGCATTTTTCATATGAATTTAATTATTTTTTAAATTAGTATGCATGTTTTGTGCAGCTTTAAAGTTAAAAACATTAGCTTTCGGTTTGCTTTTGTAACTTTTTCAGAGCTAAGTGGAACCTTAGCACGGATATCTTCCCCTAAGATTAGTATGGTCATTCTTGTTTGAGTACTGTATCCACCATCTCTAGAATGAAGTTGCCATTTGCCGTTGGTCGTTATAGTTGGGTTATATGATAGGATTCAATATGATTTTTCCATGAAAATTAGGGCATAAAGTATTTTTATTTCACTAATCTCAAATTAAAGCATTACAACACCACACAACTCGCATGATTACATAAAAGATAGGCACCTACAATTCGAGAGGTGGGAAGTCACTCCCAAATCCTAACCCTAATACTCAAGTCAACAATTTTTTACANTCCCGAAAAAAAGTAAACTTGCCCTCAAGGTTGAATAAAGCTTTATTGGATCAGGTCATGTGGCGTCATCATCTGACAATCCTTTCCATGTAATCGGAAATTTATAATGACCCTCAAGAATTCAAAATACCCTAAGAAATCCTTTCCACTTAGTCGCCTATGAAGTTGATGATGCTGACTTCCAATCAATTTTTGAGAATATCGCAACCCCAATTAACTCATCCAGTAACTTTTCGAACACTGAATTCTTTGCCAACTCTATATCATGTGTCTCTTCTATACTATGTAACTCGATAAAAAATCTCAATCCCGCGTCCTGAATTGCCTGCATCATAGTCTTCAGCATCACCAATGTCTTGCACAAATTGGGGTCGTTGCGAAGCGCCATCATCTTGTCTCCCTCTTGAATATTCTACAATGTCCAAATTAGCCCCTTACAAACTTCCCCACCTTTCTCTGTCTGTCTCGTTCCCACCATTACTTCTAAATCACCTTCTTCCAGGAAGGCTGCAACCACAAAAGGCACTATCGTAGTTGGATGCAGCCCTCTATCGGGGTCCCACTCACTGTGGTTCTCTATCCTAGGTTGAAATTCTTTGAAGAGATCATCTCCAGCCCTAAATCGCATGCCATCTTGTTTTGTTCGCTGTTTTTCGTCCCAAACCTCAAGATGTTCTGCAATTTTGTCTAGATGCTGCTCAAGTTCGCTTCCAACTTCTTCGCTCTAGTTTGTCTACTTCCGCTTGTTCAAACTATCTGAATGTTGCTCTATTTCTTCCGAGTACTGCTGCTCAAGTCTGTTCCTCATTCTTTCTCTCGATGCCACAACTCTCAATCCTCCTAAAGCAGCAATGCTGGTTTGATGTCACATGAATTTTTTTGGTTGTTGTTGTTCATGTTTGTTTTATTTCAAAGCATTACAACACCACACAACTCACACAAATACATAAAAGATGAGCACCTATAATTTGAGAGATAGACGTTCTCTTCCTATACTACAATTCGAGAGGTAGGAAGTTTCCCCCAATTATGCATACCCCGAATCCTAAACATATTAGCCCTTATTTATACCAACAATAATAAATAATAAAAGACTAAATTGTCTTTAGGCTAATAAAGACTAAATTGCCCTCAGGCGCCGATGTAACATTATATTCATCTCATCTTTGTAGCTGCTTCATATCTTATATGCATCTCAAATGATTTATTTTCTTTAATTGTTATATTTATATGCTTATCTGTAAAGTCCATGCTGTGTAAATTTATAATTGCAGTTCATTTTTGAACATGGGCCAAGCAAGCAATGGTAATGTGGACAAGCCTAAAGCAGATTATGATGTCAGTGGAGAGGTGTGAATGCCTTGCGAAAAAGCAAGTTGACTGCATGTTTTCTTAACAACACAGAGCTTATACCATAATAATGAGATTTTTTGCCTAGTAAAATGCTATTAATGTGTAGGGTTTAAGAGATGCCATCAAGAATGGTGACCCAGCTGGTGTCAGAAAGCTTCTGAGCGAGGTTTGTGTGCAGAATGATCATCTGCTTTATTACCTTTATTTTTTGATTTGACGCCAAGTTACCCTAAAATTGAAACAACCGTACTTTTTCGTCCTTGTTTGTTCATTTATTGCCATGTTTTTAACCTCTAAACAGGGTGTGGATGCCAACTACTGTGACAAGCAAGGCATGACTCCACTGCATTTGGTAAGTCTTTAAAAAGCATTCTTGAGTTGATATTATCTTTTTTATGGATGTTATATCAAATAAGATTTTTTTTTTCAATTGAAATGGTAAGCAGAAAAAGCTATAGCTCTTACACCTGATTTTTATTATTCATTCCATGTTTTCTTGCCTTTTGTGATTGTGTAATTGGTGCAGAGGGATTAGGAAGTGAATAAGCCGACCAAGGCCAACACTATTAGAAGCGGTGCAAAAATTTGTGCATATAATTTTATACCTTAAGACATCAAAAAAATAATGGAGATTGATGATTCATAAGGCTTAACCCAAAGCTGGTTGGGATAAGCAATGATCATGATGTATTATTGTAATTGTATGTTTAGCTTTGTACCTTACAACAAAACTTTAAACTTGTCTACCTATGATTATTTGCCTGACAAGCTCTAGGCTCAGCTAAATTTTGTTAGATGATTTTCTAATTACATGTTGAATTTGCTTCACCTGAACAATTCCTAATGCCTCATAAACCTAGTTCATAAATCTCTGTATTTTGTAGGATCCATAGGAATTTTAAAAAAGATAATACGATATTGGATATTAGTATGTTTTATTATGAAAATGAAATTTTTTTTTTTTCAATCTTGGATTGAAAGGAGCATTTGAATGTCTCAATTGTGAAGTTTTTGGCTGGATTAATTTTTGAAACGGCAATAGGATTAATAATTATGGATTAATCAATGATGTGCTATTGAAAATCATGAGATTATATTTGGAATTTACGGGTCTTTACCCAAGGAAACCTAATTTAAGTTGTCCTTGCAGATGAAATGGCCAAGTGAAATATGTGAGTGATATTTAGAAATAAAACAAAGATGAATTGTTGAGAATACTAATGAAAGCTGAGAATGAAAAATTAGGGGAGTAAAACCTTACTATACCTCCTTGTAGGCTCCTTGATGTTGAAATTCTTTAATCTCTACCTTTATAATTCTTTCTCTTTGATTTTCTTCTTCGTCCTGGCTTCTTGATGCCTCCCTTGCTTTCATCTTGATCTTCCAAGCCTGTTTTTACCTGGAGTTTGAGAGAGAGAGCTAGAGAGAGAAGGCCTTCTCTAGAGAGGGAGGGTATTCTAGAGAGAGAAGGATGGTGGTTTGGTTTTGGAGAGAGAAAATATTTTGGTAGAAATTTGGCTAGGGGGAGTGCCTCTTTTGGTTGCCTAGGGTTGGGAAATGGAGAAAAGTGAGGATGGTGGATAGACTTCTTGATTTGAATACTTGATTAGGATTGAATTGAATTGAATCAAGTAGCCCTAGGTGAAAGCAATTATTTTAGGCTTCTAAAATCTATTTTGATAAACACAATAAAATCAATAATGATTAGAACTATTTTCGTATCATAAGGATGAGATTAATCATTAGACAGGACAATCGCCTTATTTTCATAATTGTCCGTATTGATTTTGATAAATCTTTTCATTTTTTGTTTGTCACTACCTTCCTTTTTCCGGTAGGGCCCTTTCTTTAAGGAAAGAGAATCTTGAAATTTAATTTGAATTATTTTTGAGTGAGTTCCTTCAGCATTTACTTGTTGCCCTTCGTGAAGCCTCCATATAGTCTCGTGTACTCCATGCACTGATTTGAACTTTGAGATTGACCTTAGGACAAACTCTAGGCTGACTTCTGGCATGACTGGACATGTTTTGTGCCTGAGCTTTGGCTTGTGCTTTAACTCGACTATTTGATCATGGAGTCTCCCAGATCAAATGTCTGAAATTTATTTATTTATTTTCTAAAACTCGTTAAGGATGGTAACATAAGGACTTTTTTTAACTTTCATAAAGGTTTCCTTGTGCCTTTTTATGGTGTGGCTCAAGTTGAACCAGCGTATTTAGTTTTTGTTTAAGCATCATCTCCATCAGCAGCTTTATGAACTCTTCAATGGTCCTGAGCTGCTTCACAAATAGTTTCAGTTAGGCCAATTAATTTAATGGCTGTCCACGTTTCATTTAGCTTGCTTCTTTCTTTCATCCCTTGCGAATTTATTTTATCTTTCCGCATTTACAAATACTGAAGAGTTTTTTTTTTTTTTGGAAATTTATGCTTCAAAGAGACTCCTGATATATCAGTATCATTAAATGATCAGCTTTCTGCAATTCCTCGTATCTTCCTTAAATTCAATGAATAAGTGTTACAAGCTGATGCAAATATTGTGTTAAATGATGCAGGCTGCACTGTTTAACCATACTGAGATAGCTTTCATTCTTATGAACCATGGAGCCAGTGTGGAGAGGAAGAATGCTCAAGGTAGCTTCCTAATATTTTTCTGCATAGAATTTATGTGCCGCCTTTGTTTTTTTGAAGTTGTGTGTGCACTTCCGAGTTTTGTATAAATCTTTCCAGTTTACTTTTCAAGACTCTTTTCTTTAGGTTCCTTGTGTGTCTTACTAACAGTAAAGCCTATCATGCTCAGCATTTTCATTTTTTGTGCTTCATGTACTTCTGTAAACAATGCCCTCTAATGTTTAGAAACAATATGATGATGGTGTACTGTGAGTACATTAAATCTGTTTTTCTTTCTTTTAAAATCATATCATGCGTTAACTTTACTTTGAAGAGCCATGGTCTGTTTTATCCACCACTATGATCTCTATTGAGTTAATGGAAGTGCAGGCCTTACTGATCTCATGATTTTCTGATTAGGGGAAACCCCTCTCGATTGTGCTCCCACCATGCTGCAGTATAAGATGCGGCAGAAGATGGCAGAAGCCATGGCTGACACATCCAGGAATCAATCACCTATAAACTGAGCCTTTAATCAATCCAAGCTAACCTCTTCATGGAGCAGATAGAACTTGTGAGGTTGAAATTGTTTAATTTTCGTTTCATCAGACCTAACTTATATAGTTTAAGGTTCTTATTTTTATTTCAACTTCTATCATAGAAATGCCGCAGCTTGTTATTGCCCTCTTAGCATGCAGAAATGGCTGAATCATAAATCTATGTGCGTGGGGCAGGTAATCAAATCATTTCTATGCTGTAAAAAAAAATAATTTTTGTATTATATTTGATGGATGTTATGATGCAACATTATTTCTATGGCTTGATTGATTTTTTTCTGTGTTATTCATCATCTACTTAGCATTTTACATCATGGATGAAATCACAATTAAATAAATATAGAATCAAATATGAATTTGTTATTTATTTTATTTGCTTAATTTACATTAAAAAAATCATTTAAAATAATTATGATCGTACATATATATCCAAATACATGCCCTTAGATCATTAAAATATAAAAAATATAATGTAAAAATATACATATCAATCCGATTGATTATCTCACTTTGTTTATCTTTTNATGCAGAAATGGCTGAATCATAAATCTATGTGCGTGGGGCAGGTAATCAAATCATTTCTATGCTGTAAAAAATAATAATTTTGTATTATATTTGATGGATGTTATGATGCAACATTATTTCTATGGCTTGATTGATTTTTTTCTGTGTTATTCATCATCTACTTAGCATTTTACATCATGGATGAAATCACAATTAAATAAATATAGAATCAAATATGAATTTGNATGCAGAAATGGCTGAATCATAAATCTATGTGCGTGGGGCAGGTAATCAAATCATTTCTATGCTGTAAAAAAAAATAATTTTTGTATTATATTTGATGGATGTTATGATGCAACATTATTTCTATGGCTTGATTGATTTTTTTCTGTGTTATTCATCATCTACTTAGCATTTTACATCATGGATGAAATCACAATTAAATAAATATAGAATCAATTATGAATTTGTTATTTATATTATTTGCTTTATTTACATTAAAAAAAATCATTTAAAATAATTATGATCGTACATATATATCCAAATACATGCCCTCAGATCATTAAAATATGAAAAAGATAATGAAAAAATATACATATCAATCCGATTAATTATCTCACTTTGTTTTTTTTTAAAAGTTTCATTTTGATTAGATTTTATGGAGAGACAACCTTAAATCATTTCTATAAATTCGTAATGTGGTTTAAATCAGGGAGTGTGAGTGAGTCAGGCCGACTTGAGCTCGACTCGATAAGTGGCTCGTAAGCTGAGCTCTATGAGCTAACAAGCCAAGCGTAAGCCAACATTGACTCGACTCGACTCATTAGCTCGTGAGCTAGATTGTATAAAAAAATACTCTTAAAATATGTTAGAATTAAAAAAAAAAAAGCATAAATTATTAAAAATATTTAAAAATTCATAATCTATCTCAAATAATTTATTATTAATTCTCTCTTAAATGTTCATTCCATTTGTCATTTAATTTTAAAAAAAAATTATCTCTTTTGAACTCTTAAAATTAAGTTTAATTTAATCAATCTTCAGTCAATGGTGGCTTGAGTTTGACTTTCGTTTACAGCCTTAGTTTAAGCTTATGCATGCACAATTGTAAATACATAAGAATTATGTGATATTTATGAAAATGCCCTTATTATTATTATTATTTTTTTTTTTGAGCATAAATTAGGCTCTACAACTTAATATATGAGAANTTTAAACTTATGCATGCACAATTGTAAATACATAAGAATTATGTGATATTTATGAAAATGCCCTTATTTATTTTATTTTTATGAGCATAAATTAGGCTCTACAACTTAATAGATGAGAGGACCTATATCATTAAATCATGCAGCCACATTTGGGCTACATCCAATTCAAACATATATTTTCTAGACTTGAAATTAGGCTCTCGGATTCCATGAAGCCCATAAATGGGCATGTAGGCTTTTAGTTGACTGTAAGTAGAACTTGTTTTCTTTGATTCTGTTGGTCAACAAAACCAATTTTGGTAAACCATAAATTGATTGGACATCTCATTAGAGACTATTTTTTTAATTTTTATTATATTTTTTATTGACAATTAAATGTTATTGGGCGAGTAGGTAGCCATATTAACTTAGTTGTCCCTAAAATATAATTCGGGAGATTTGCATACATACCAAACAAACCTCATCCCNTTTAAGCTTATGCATGCACAATTGTAAATACATAAGAATTATGTGATATTTATGAAAATGCCCTTATTTATTCATTTTTTTTATGAGCATAAATTAGGCTCTACAACTTTATAGATGAGAAGACCAATATCATTAAATCAGGCAGCCACATTTGGGCTACATCCAATTCAAACATATATTTTCTAGACTTGAAATTAGGCTCTCGGATTACATGAAGCCCATAAATGGGCATGTAGGCTTTTAGTTGACTGTAAGTAGAACTGGTTTTCTTTGGTTCTGTTGGTCAACAAAACCCATTTTGGTCAACCATAAATTGATTGGACAAGCTGAAATCTCATTAGAGACTANTCATGCAGCCACATTTGGGCTACATCCAATTCAAACATATATTTTCTAGACTTGAAATTAGGCTCTCGGATTGCATGAAGCCCATAAATGGGCATGTAGGCTTTTAGTGACTGTAAGTAGAACTGGTTTTCTTTGGTTCTGTTGGTCAATAAAACCAATTTTGGTCAACCATAAATTGATTGGACAAGCTGAAATCTCATTAGAGACAATTTTTTAATTTTTATTATATTTTTTTTATTGACAATTAAATTTTATTGGGCGAGTAGGTAGCCATATTAACTTAGTTGTCCCAAATACAAAATATAATTCGGGAGATTTGCATACATACCAAACAAACCTCATGCATTTACAGATTTTACTCAAAAGTTTAATATTTACATTTTTAGCAATTTAGGGTCTATTTGGGTCAGCTTGTGCGTTTCAGGTTAAGCAACTTATCCTGAAACGTGGCCCGCAGTTCGATCCACGGTCTGCGTTTCGTGTAAAAAACTCAAATGCGACAGACAGCGTTTTTTAAAACGCACAAATCAAAAATGCCGCAGCACTTATAAGCCGCCCCAAACAAGCCCTTAGTGTCATATTGACACCAACACTTGCGAATGTAAAGACACATTTCATTTTAAAATATANCTCATGCATTTACAGATTTTACTCAAAAGTTTAATATTTACATTTTTAGCAATTTATGGTCTGTTTGGGGCAGCTTGTGCGTTTCAGGGTAAGCAACTTATCCTGAAGCGTGACCCGTCGGTCGACCGCGGGTTTTGACCCGCGGCCTACGTGTAGTGTAAAAAACCCAAACGTGACAGACAGCGTTTTCAAAAACGCGCAAATCAAAAATGTCGCCGCATTTATAAGATGCCCCAAATGGGCCCTTAGTGTCATATTGACACCAACACTTGCGAATGTAAAGACACATTTCATCTTAAAATATTAGTGGTAGTGATATTTTTTGTGTGATGTTAAGGATTTGGGTTTTATTTATGTAAATATCAAAGTTTAGATATTAGGTATATAAATATGTAAGAATTATGTGATTTATATTTAAATCCCTTATAATATTTTTTTTAAATATCCAAAAAATAAGTTCAAATATTTTCTTATACGATGCAGTTGATTTTAGCTTAATGGTTGACAAGTTTAGCTCTAAACCATATGGTTATGCATTTGAAGCTCAATACTTGCGACTGCATGCATGAATTTTTTGGATGATATTGAAATATTTAGATGGTATAAATGTAAAATACAAAGTTTAGATTAGTAAATGCATAGGATTTGAGAGGTATATATGCAAATGCCTTAAAAAAAAAAAGAAAGATTTTGAATGCATTTCACTTAATTCCTATTTATATATATGTCATCTTATATATATATATATATATATATGAAATAATTCAGTTCATTTTTTTAAAGAAACTAAAATAATGATATTTTTATTTAATATGAAAGATTTTGGTGGTATAAATGTAAAAAAAAAGTTAGATATGTAAATACATATGAAATAGGTGGTATGTATATAAATGCCCATATAATTAATTGATTAAATTTTCTAATAATTCAATATAAAAAAAACATATAAATAAATAATCTGACCTAGTCNTGGTATAAATGTAAAATACAAAGTTTAGATTAGTAAATGCATAGGATTTGAGAGGTATATATGCAAATGCCTAAAAAAAAAGAAAGATTTTGAATGCATTTCACTTAATTCCTATTTAAATATATGTCATCTTATCTATATATGAAATAATTCAGTTCATTTAAAAAAAAACTAAAATAATGATATTTTTATTTAATATGAAAGATTTTGTTGGTATAAATGTAAAAATAAAGTTAGATATGTAAATACATATGAAATAGGTGGTATGTATATAAATGCCCATATAGTTAATTGATTAAATTTCCTAATCATTTAATATCAAAATAAAAAAAAAATAAAAAAATAAAAAAATAAAAAATCTGACCTAGTCTTTTTCCCGTTGGCCACTTTTAAGTATAATATGCCATGTCTAAAATTTCAGGCTATGCTTAGTAGTTTACTCATGCTATTTTGGGTCGGGTCAACTTTAGGGATCACATTTAAATATAACTTATTTTATGTTATTTATATTTTGATTTAAACTACAATATATTTTATATTTTAAATGGGCGTTTTAGTTTTATTGTATATTAAATAAATTGTTTTATTTAATGACGACGATAAATGCCAACAGAAAAACAACAAAAGATGCTGAGGCAATGACAATAACTATGATGGTGGGAATTAGGGGTGTAAACGAACCGNCACATTTAAATATAACTTATTTTATGTTATTTATATTTTGATTTAAACTACAATATATTTTATATTTTAAATAGGCGCTTTAGTTTTATTGAATATTATATAAATTGTTTTATTTAACGACGACGATAAATGCCAACAGAAAAACAACAAAAGATGTCGAGGCAATGACAATAACTATGATGGTGTGAATCACTGGCGATAGGTGGTGAGTGGCGACCGTCTATANTGAAATTTAGTTTGTTTGAAATAAGCTCGTGTTTGAAATTGTTCGTGAAGTCACTGTTCATGTTCGTTTCTTCACGAACTAGTCAAACACGAGCTGTTCACGAACGACGAGCCAGTTAGACATCCCTATTATTAATATATATAAATAATAAATTATATTAATTATATAACATATATTATATAAATATATAATATCTATTTTAGTATATTGCTGATATAGTATATTAGTATATTACTATTATTAATTTATTATATATATTATAATTTATAAAATTTAATTTTTTTAAATATCATAAATTTATTTATATATAATTATTTTAAATTATTTTATATTTCGAACAATAACGATTCGAACACGAACGAACGCATCACTGTTCGTGTTTGGTTCGTTTAACTAACTGAACGAAAAAAGTTTGTTCACGTTCGTCTCATTTACTTATCGAACGAATCGAACACGAACTCATTGATGAACCGAACACGAACTGTTCACGAACAACGAGCTTTTTTTGACAGCCCTAGTGGGAATCACTGGCAATAGGTGGTGAGTGGCGACCATCTATGTTGGGAAAAATTATTAAGTGTGGAGATGCACATCTGGACTATGTGTACAATAATGTTGTACACATGTTGTACGACAATTTACAACAATATTGTAGACGTGTTTAGGTTGTATGTTTACATGTGTTCGATTCCTTAACATGATTAGAATTTTGGGTTGCAGAGCACTCAAATATAAATTCATTCGATGTTCTTAAGCTAAGTCTCGAATAATTATGAGCATTGTATGTTCATCTTGAGCTAACTAATTGTTATTCATAGCTATTGCTTATAAGGGAAAATCATACCCTTTATTTTTAAGTGTGGTATATCTAGTTTGATTTATTTCAGCACAAATTCCTATAATTTTAGTAATTCTTATCATTGCATGCTATATCTATTTTAGATTTAATTTATATATTTCATGTATAATATATGATTGAAGATATTGATCATATTGATTATTAAACGTTTCATAATTATTTGATAGTGATGTTTGGGATGTGTATGTTATATTAATGACTGGTAGAATTGACGAGTTAGCAGAGAAATCATTTAATTTTCATGAGATTGATGCCTACTTTTTAATATTAATATTGATGATATGTGCATAGATGGGTTGTTTGTTCATTATTATCAGATATGGATAAATGATTGATAAATTATGTATGGTGATATGTAAATAAAAATGATATTGTGACAAGGATATTAACTTGGAAGTATTGTTATTTATACTTATGATCACAAGTATNAGAGAGAGAGAGAGAGAGAGAGAATCTGCCATGAAAGAGTAATGAATTATTACCGTAGTGTTGTCACGAGAATTCAGCACATACTCAGATAAAAGAAAATAACTAGTAATGATACCAGAAGTTTTTACATGGAGAACACGTAAACGAAAAAAATCATGGGACATGATATAGTTATGAAAATCTATTATAAGTTGATGATAACAAAGTCCTCTTGTCCCACGAAAGAGAAAATGGTTACAAAGTCTTCTGAATTACAACATCAACATGTGGATGAACTCATTGCAATGAATGGGCGTCGATCGATGCTGATCGGAGGCGGCTGGCAAGTGGGGTCGATAGTGGTTGACGGTGGCAAAAGCAATGTTAAACTTCAACTTCATAACAAAGCTTTAACCTCTTTATGAAGACTCAAGCTTTCTTCCCTTTCTAACTAGAGGTGAGGCTTCATTTATAGAGTTCCAAGTACAATGAATGCAAGAATATGAACCACTTTGATCAGACGGTCAAGAGATGTTCCCTCGATTAGACGAAATTTGATGGACATTTGAGAGCTTTAGTGATGTCGGAATTGCATGATCTTGGGCTCATTGGATGAGTCTTGTCGAGATGCTCAAATCGGTTATAAACTTACCGCATTCGAACATCCGTTTAACCTTCCGAATGCCGCATCACACTACTTGATATAAGCTTTCAAAAGAGATTTAATGATTTGATCTAAGCTTGATTTGACTCGGATTTGACCAATTTTGATATCATTGGGTTTGTCTCGCCAAACCGGTTAGTTTGACTGTAAGTTTGCTAAAATTGGAGGTCTGTTTGACTCTGAATTGAAGTTTAAATGTTTTTTGCTGAAAAGACTGTCTTAAGATCCATTTCATGCTTCTAGATTTATGCATGATGAAAATTTGTTGATGACATATCAAATATATATGTACCAACTTTTATAAACCAAAATGTACTAGATAATTGGATTTTAAGAGAAAAGAACACTACTGAAATTTTTGATGTTCGAATGCGGTAAAGTTTACCACATTGTCATTAAATTTTTGATATTCGAATGCCGCATCACACTACTGGAATTTCGTGCTAAATTTGTTGTGGCTCCAATTCGTCGTTTATAATAAGAAAAATTGTTTCTTGTAATGTTACGAAAGCTTTACCGACGATTTTGGCCTCTTAGGTAAAACACTTGTCGTTAATTCCAAAAATTGACTGATATTCTGAAGGTACAAATTTACTTATGGCTATCCAATAATTTAATGTCGTAGATTTTTTCGAGGAATATCGAGCTCTCGGTAATTGTTGATTTTCATAATCGACTGTGTTCGTCTGTCAGTACGAGCAATGAGATATACGTTGTTAGGGTTTTGAAGCAGGCAAAGTTGTCGGTTAAACATCATTTATGAGTCATTTTTTTATAACTGACAGGCCAACTGTTGGAAAAGTGTTGCACCCATCTATTTTGTTATATATGAAAAACCATGAGTAAAGCTTCGTTTATGGATTCTTTTTATAACTAACGTGTTAAATGTCAAAAAAGTGTCACACTCGTCATTTTAGTATATTTAAGTGTATTTGTAATCACCAATTTATAGTTGACATCTTCAGCTAGGTCAGACTCCATGATTTTTTTTTTCTATTTAGGTTTTTCATAAAAAAATTTCTAGTATTTTTACCTATTATTTCTATTATCTGAGTGTGTACTGGATTCTCATGCAATATCAAGATGTTAATCAATCACTATACTGCCACAAATTCTCTTATTGTCTTGCATGCTTCAAGACTCTAACAAAGGGTTTTAATCACAAGTTGTATCTTTCTATTTAACTTATGGATAAATTTTAAAGATTATTTGTAATAAGCCATCAACAAATTTTTCTCATGCGGCATAAATCTCAAGTCATTTTTGTGCAAAAAAAAGTTCAAAATAAAATTTAAGATTATACAAAACTTTGTTTTCAACAAAATTATAGATAAACTAATTGACTCAACGAGACAGACCCAATGACACAAAGATTAATCCAATTAGAATCAAATCAAGCTTAGAGCGAGCATTAAATCATATTTGAAAGGTTTGTGTGATCAAATGGAGAGTCAAATGGATACAATCTTATAGTTGAATCAATAATTAATCCAATGAGCTCAAAATATCTCAATTTCGACATCATTAAGTCACTCAAATGTCCATAAAATATTGTACGATCAAAGAGATCGCTCTTGGTCGTCCAATGGAGTGGTTCAATTTTTTCTTTATTTACATGAAAGGCCACTATCATGTTCTATCAATAAATCCCTACCCCCTTCATTAAGAGGAACTGAAAGACCAAGACTTAATGGAAGATAAATACCAAGGGCTTGATCAGGAGAAGAAGAGGTCAATTTTCAGTGTTTTTTAAGGCCGAAGACCCAACAAATACTTCCTGCTCCTCCAGATACCGACCACCATTGACCATCGCTCGTCAGTCATTGTAGACCACCGTCATCTTCTCTACCTTGTCGTAATTGACAAACCTTACAGAGTAACGACAGATATTGTAATGAAGCACCTTCTGGAGTCACGTCATATATTGTGACGTAATGATGCACCCCAAAGATGATATAACGATACACCACAAATACAGTGTAACAACATACCCTAAATCCACTGTAACAACAAGCCCCCAATAAAGTAGAACAAATCACACCATATTAAAGATATAATGATAATTTCTAATTATCATGACTTACTACCACTGTACTCAAGATACGACAACATTCTTCAAACTCCTAAAGTTACCTCCTCACAACTTCTCTCTATGGCCTTGGTGGCCAACGAACGCTCATGCAGCTCCCAACTCTAGCCCTTGTAGCCTATGAATGTTATCACAGCTCTCAGCTCTTGCCTTTATGGCCTACATATATTATTGTAGCTTCTAAATTTGGCCTCTATGGCTACAAACGTTATTGCAGCTCACCATCATGAATTATGCGAGCAACTTTGGCCTACGTGATTCATAGCTCATGCAGCTTCCAACTCCATCTTCTGTGACCTATGAATGTTAGTATAACTCCATACTATGACCTACGTGGTTGATTGTTATCATTACTCCTCTCCGCTAAATCCTCTGTGGCTAATTGATGCTATCACAGCTCACCACTACGACCTATGTGACAAAATATGATCTGTGTGGCTCCTAGCTCATGCAAATCCCCACTACGACCTCTGTGGCCTATGAAAGTTAGTGTAGCTCTCTACTACGACCTACTTGGTCGACTGCTATTATTACAACCATTCATTACGACCCTTGTGGTTGGCCAACACTATTATAGCTCTCTACAATAGCCTTTGTTGCCAACTGACGCACCTAAAACTTCCAATAACAGTCAGTATGGTCAACTACTACAAATTTTAAATATGGCATCAACGACAATTTGAGGGTATTAAAACTACCAAGAAAAATATTTGTTGTAGCTTAAATTGTGATTATTAAAGTGGAACCACTATTGCTCTTTGTAATTTCATCTTCCATATTTCGGTAGAAGAGTGAACCTGTATTGTCATATTTACATGTTTGATTACTTTGACAGAGCTAGGCCTCGTTATTATTTTTTTCCCGAGNACTATTCATCATATATATATATATATATATATATATATATATATATATATATATATATATAATTGACTAGTAGTATTTCGAGCCAAAACAAGCAGAGCATGAACAAACAAATTTTTATTCGTGTTGTTGGTGTTCAGCTCGTTAACTTAGTGAAGGAGTCAAATACGAGCTTCTTAATGAATCGAACACGAGCTATTCACGAACAACAAGCCTTTTTTGACCGCCCTATCGGAAACATGATTATTTACAAATCTATGTCCCTCTTTCATCCATGTTTCGAGTTTTTAGCTCAAATATCAAAACTAATCATAAAATCAGATATTCTATCAAAATTTCAATGATTTGATATAGCCAACCCATTCCCTCTCTTACTTTTTCTCTCTCTAGAAATCATTTTAACAATTTAAAGGTTGGGGCCCTCTCTCATAAGAATTTGAAGGAAAATTTAAGTCTGAATNTACTCATCATATATATATATATATATAATTGAATAGTAGTATTTCGAGCCAAAACGAGCAGTTGTTGGTGTTCAGCTCGTTAACTTAATGAGCGAGTCAAATACGAGCTTCTTAATGAGTCGAACACGAGTTGTTTGCCGTTTTTAACAGCCCTATCGGAATCATGATTATTTACAAATCAATCTCCCATGTTTCAAGTTTTAGCACAAATATCAAAATGAATCATAAAATCAGACCATTTTTTATCAGAATTTCAATGATTTGATATAGCCTACCCATTCCCTCTCTTACTTTTTCTCTCTCTAGAAATACTTTTAACAATTTAAAGGTTGGGGCCCACTCTCATAAGAATTTGAAGGAAAAATTTAAGTCTGAATATTTCATTATAATTTAAATGAAAAAGAGTTACCGAAGCTTTTGAATTTATTTTAAGATAAATATAATATTTAAAAATTAATAAATATTTATTTTACAGTCTATGAGGCATTTTTTTATTTAGTAATGAAGATATCAATGAACTCGGACCCACCCTCATACTTTTTCTCTCAACATTTGTTATTTTCCAACATTCATTGCCACTTGTGCGTGTGTGTCAATATATATATATATATATATAGAGAGAGAGAGAGAGAGAATATGTTACGAAAGAGAGGAATTATCACCGTAGTATTGTCACGAGAATTCAACACATACTAAGATAAAATAAAACAACCAGTAATGATACCAGAAGATTTTACGTGAAGAACACGTAAAAGAAAAAAAAACCATGGGACATGATATAGTTATAAAAATCTACTATAAATTGATGATAACAAAGTCCTCTTGTCACACAAAAGAGAAAAGGGTTACAAAATCCTCTGAATTACAACGTCAACATGTGGATTAACTTATTGGAATGAATGGGAGGTGATCGATGCTGATCGACGATGGCTGACAAGTGGGGTTGATAGTGGTCAACAGTGATCGACGACAGTCAGTGGTGGTCGACGGCAGCAAAAGCAGTGATGAACTTCAACTCCATAACAAAGCTTTAACTTCTTTATGAAGACTCAAGCTTTCTTCCCTTTCTAATTAGATGTGAGACTCTATTTATAGAGTTCCAAGTACAATGAATGTAAGAATATAAACCACTTTGATCAGACGGTTAGATGATGTTCCCTCGATTAGACAAAATTTTATGGACATTTGAGAGCTTTAGTGATGTTGGAATTGAATGAGCTAGGGCTCATTGGATGAGTTTTGTCGAGACACTCAAATCGGTTATAAACTTACCGCATTCGAACATCCGTTTAACCTTCTGAATGACACATCACACTACTTGATATAAACTTTCAAAAGAGATTTAATGACTTGATCTAAGGTTGATTTAACTCGGATTTGACCAATTTTGATATCATTGGGTTTGTCTCGTCAAACGGGTCAGTTTAACTATAAGTTTGCTAAAATTGGAGGTCTGGTTGACTCTGAATTGAAGTTTAAATGTTTTATGCTAAAAAGATTGTCTTGAGATCTATGTCATGCCTCTAGATTCATACATGATGAAGAAAATTTGTTGATGACATATCAAATATATATCTACCAACTCTTATAAACCAAAAAGATTCACTAAGAAATGGATGTGATGTGGCATGTACTAGATAATTGGATTTTAAGAGAAAAGAGCACTACTGGAATTTTTGCTTTTTCCCACGGCCACAATCCATCGTTTATAATAAGAAAAATAGTTTCTTTTAATGTTACGAAAGGTTTACCGACGGTTTTAGCCTCTTAGCTAAAACACTTGTCGTTAATTACAAAAATTGACTAATATTCCAACGGTACAAATTTACTGATGGTTATCCAACAATTTAATGTCGTAGATTTTTTCGAGAAATAACGAGTTCTCGACAATCATTGATTTGCATAATTGATTGTTCGCCTGTCAGTACGAGCAAAGAGATATACGTCGTCAGTGTTTTGAAGCAGACAAATTCGTCGGTTATACATCGTTTATGAGTCATTTTTTATAACTGACAGGTCAACTGTTGTAAAAGTGTTGCACTGATCGGTTTTTTTTTGTATGAAAAACTATCATTAAAGCTTTGTTTATGGATTGTTTTTATAACTAACGTGTTAAATGTCAGAATAGTGTCGCACTCGTCATTTTAATATATTTAAGTATATTTGTAATCGCCAATTTATAGTTGACATATTCAGTTAGGCCAGACCACATGGTTTTTTTTCTTTTTAGATTTTCCATAAAAAAAATTGTATAGTGTTTTTACTCATCATTTTTATTACCCAAGTGTGTATTGGATTCTCATGAAATGTCAGGATGTTAATTAATCACTGTACTACCACAAATTCCCATGTTGTCTTGCATGCTTCAAGACTCTAACAAAAGGTTTTAATCACAAGTTGCATCTTTCTATTTAACTTATGGAGATATTTCAAAAGATTATTTGTAATAGGTCATCAACAAATTTTTACCATGCGGCATAAATCTCAAGTCATTTCTGTGCAAAAGATGTTCAAAATAAAATTTAAAATTATACAAAACTTTGACTCAAGTCATTTCTGTGCAATCCCATCTTAGATCAAGCATTAAATCATATTTGAAAGCTTTGTGTGATCAAATGGAAAGTCAAATGGATACAATCTTATAGTTGCATCGAGATTAATCCAAAAAGCCCAAGACATCTCAATTCCGACATCATTAAAACACTCAAATGTTCATAAAATATTGTGCAATCAAAGAGATCGCTTTTGATCGTCCAATGGAGTGGTTCAATTTTTTTCGCTTACTTACATAAAAGGTCACTAGCATGTTCTATCAATAAATCCCTACCCGCTTCATTAAGAGGGACTGAAAGATCAAGACTTAATGGAAGATAAATACCAAGGCCTTGATCAGAAGAAGAAGAAGAAGAAGAGGTCGATTTTCAGTGTTTTTTAGGACCGAAGACCCAACGAACACTTCCTGCTCCTCCAGATATTGACCACCATTGACAATCGCTCGCCAGCCATTGTCGACCACTGTCACCTTCTATACACTTCTCGTAATTGGCAGACCTTACAGAGTAACGACAAATGTTGCAATGAAGCACCTTCTGGAGTCGCGACATATATTGTGACGTAATGATGCACATCAAAGATGATGTAACGATACACCACATATACAGTGTAACAACATACCCTAAATCCACTGTAACAACAAGCCTCAAATAGGATAGAACAAATCACACCATATTAAAGATATAATGATAATTTCTAATTGTCATGACTTACGACCACTGTACTCAAGATGCGACAACTATTTTCAGACTCCTAAAGTTACCTCCTCACAACCTCTCTCTATGATCTTAGTGGCCAACTAAAGCTCATGCAGCTCCCAACTCTAGCTCCTGTAGCCTACAAATGTTATCACAGCTCCCAGCTCTTGCCTTTATGGCCTACACATATTATTGTAGCTTCTAAATTTGGCCTCTATGGCTACAAACATTATTACAGCTCACCACCATGACTTATGCGACCAACTTCGGCCTATGTGGCTCAAAGCTCATGCAGCTTCTAGCTCCATCGTTTGTGGCCTATGAATGTTAGTACAACTCCATATTTGATTGTTGTCATTACAACTCTTTGCTAATGCCTTTGTGGCTAATCAATGCTATCACAGCTCAACACTACGACCTATGTGACAGAATACGATCTATGTGGCTCCTAGCTCATGCAAATCCCCACTATGACCTCTGTTGCCTATGAAAGTTAGTGCAACTCTCTACTATGACCTACTTGGTCTCCTGCTATTATTACAACCACTCATCACGACCATTGTGGTTGCCCAACGCTATTACAACTCTTCATAATGGCATTTGTTGCCGACCGCCGCACTTAAAGCTACCACAACTGTCAATATGGCCAATTACTACAACTTTTAAATAAAGCCTCAACGACAATTTGAGGGTATTAAAACCACCAAGAAAAACATTTGTTGTAGCTTAAATTGCGATTATTAAAGTAGAACAACTCTTGTCCTTTGTAATTTCATCTTTCATATTTCCGTAGAAGAGTGAACCTGTATTGTCATATTTACATGGTTGATTAATTTGACAGAGCTAGGCCTAGTTATTATTTTCTCCCGGGTTTTCCACATAAAAATCATGATATCTCCCACTGCCACTTTTCATTTATTTGTTTGTGTGATTGATCATTGTGCAATGTTAAAATGTTAATTTATTATTCTACCGCCACAAATTTTCTAACACAATAATCTGTAATATTGTTCGATGAGCAACCTAATAAGTGCCTATTGATGTGAGATTATAAGAAGACAAATTTAGTAGATTATCTGCAATTTTGACTGACGCATCAATCAAATTTTTATTTTGGAGTATTTACATGCATATCACACAATTGGTATGTACTTATATATCAAGCCTCTAAAGTTAACTTTTCTAACAAATCGGGCTGGTCAGTTCAACCGTGAGCCAATCTTAGCCGGTATGGTCAAATTTCAGAACCGTTTCTGCATAGAACCGAGATTGCACAGGTTGGAAGTGAGGTTGAACCGGTTCGCTTTTTTGAGATCCAGCTGGTTCAAAATATTATTTAATTTTAATCTTTTGATTTTCATTGTATGCCAAAAATAAGATATTAAAAATAAATATAGCAAAAATATAATGTCCTAAATTTTTTATTTAGAATATTATTCAAAATATTCAAAAACATTATCTTAAATTAAAATAATGTGATTTAGTTTTAATTTTTTGCTTAAATTTATTGATTGAAAATATTTTTATAAGATTGTTGTTTTTTTTTAAAGAATGACCAGATGTTATTATACGAGTCTTCAACCACCCCTAATATGCGTAACAATTTGAGTACCAGCTCGTTAAGGCCAACTGTGTTAGAGGAGATTCGAAATCCCAATCTAAAGATTCTTATACCGTGAATGCTAACCAGCAAGCCGGAGTACGAGACACATTTTCGTACATTATTATTCAATTCAAAGCTATTTTTAATTTAAAAAATAAAATTTCATCAATTTTATGCAAATGTGGCTATAAGAATTTATCTCTGCTTCTATCACTGCGTTGATCTCATCCNACAAGCAATCTAATTTTTATTTTGGAGTACTTACATGCATATCACACAATTGGTATGTACTTATATATCAAACCTCTAAAGCTAACTTTTCTAACAAGTCGCGGTCAGTTTGCCTGATTCAACCACGAACCGGTCTCAACCGGCACAATGAAATCTCAGAACCGTTTCTGCATGGAACCGGGATTGCACATGTTGGAAGTGAGGCTGAACCGGTTTTAAGATCCAGCTGGTTCAAAATATTATTTAATTTTAATCTTTTGATTTTCATTGTATGCCAAAAATAAGATATTAAAAATAAATGTAGCGAAAATACAATGTCTNACAAGCAATCTAATTTTTATTTTGGAGTACTTACATGCATATCACACAATTGGTATGTACTTATATATCAAATCTCTAAAGCTAACTTTTCTAACAAGTCGCGGTCAGTTTGCCTGATTCAACCACGAACCGGTCTCAACCGGCACAATGAAATCTCAGAACCGTTTCTGCATGGAACCGGGATTGCACATGTTGGAAGTGAGGCTGAACCGGTTTTAAGATCCAGCTGGTTCAAAATATTATTTAATTTTAATCTTTTGATTTTCATTGTATGCCAAAAATAAGATATTAAAAATAAATATAGCGAAAATATAATGTCTTAAATTTTTTATTTAGAATATTATTCAAAATATTCAAAAACATTATCTTAAATTATATTAATGTGATTTAGTTTCAATTTTTACTTAAATTTAATGATTGAAAATATTTTTATAAGATTGTTTTTTGTTTTCAAGGAATGACCATATATTATTATACGAGTCTCCAGCCACCCCTAATATGCGTAACAATTTGAGTACCAGCTCATTAAGTCCAACTGTGTTAGAGGAGATTTGAAATCCCGATCTAAAGATTCTTATACCGTGAATGCTAACCAGCAAGCCAGAGTACGAGGCACATTTTCANATTTAGAATATTATTCAAAATATTCAAAAACATTATCTTAAATTAAAATAATGTGATTTAGTTTTAATTTTTGCTTAAATTTAATGATTGAAAATATTTTTATAAGATTGTTGTTTTTTTTTTAAGGAATAACCATATGTTATTATACGAGTCTTCAGTCACTCCTAATATGCGTAACAATTTGAGTACTAGCTCATTAAGGCCAATTGTGTTAGAAGAGATTCGAAATCCTAATCTAAGTATTCTTATACCGTGAATGTTAACCAACAGACCGGAGTACGAAACACATTTTCGTACATTATTATTCAATTCAAAGCTATTTTTAATTAAAAAAATAAAATTTCATCAATTTTAAGCAAATGTGGCTATAAGAATTTATCTCTGCTTCTTTCTCTGCGTTGATCTCGTCATCTATAATCTGTTTTTTTCTGTTTATTTTCTTATCTTGTTTAATATTCTTTAATAATTAAATGTAAAATCACCAATATTAGAAAAATCTCTACTCCACAAATAACAAAATGGCAAATTAAATTTAATTATTTAACATATTATAAAATTAATACAGATAATTATTATCGGCTATAAATTAAAATNTCTTGTTTAATATTCTTTAATAATTAAATGTAAAATCACCAATATTAGAAAAATCTCTACTCCACAAATAACGAAATGGCAAATTAAATTCAATTATTTAACATATTATAAAATTAATACAGATAATTATTATCGGCTATAAATTAAAACACTCATATATATTTAATTATTTGTCATTTATATTTAAATTCTATGTATTAAATCTTCTTTTTTAATTTTCTTTTATTTTTGAAAATAAACTTAATCGATATAAATTTTATATATTTTTATTTTTTATTTTTAAAAATATCTAGAAATGAAAAATGACTTTGAATACTTTTAAAAATAAAAATCTCTATAAAACATGTTATAATTTAGATCAAAATATAAATAAAATAAAATAAAAATAAAAAATAAAAGAGTTCCAAAAGAGCCCCTTATATATTTTAAAAATTCTTTAATTTGTTATCAACAAGTATGTCATGAACAATTCGAATTTGACTCGATTAACGCTCGATCATATTTATTTAAATTAATAAATAAACACGTTTAAACACTATTTAAAAACTCGAATATTAAATCGAATTTGAAAATAATTCAAACCATTTTTTTAATGTTCGTGAATAAATTATTTATTTGTGACTTGGCAAATGCTCGACCTATATGATATCATATTTTTCATTTTTATTAAATTCTTAATTGTTTGATGGTGGCACGTGTAAATATTTACAAACATACTCAGGGGTGAATTTGTAATTAATGTAATTAACCCAATTTATAATGATTTTAAATTATATCAAAAAAAGAAATTTGTTTTCTTTGCAAATCTATCCAATGTTTTTTTGTTTTTGTTTTCTCTATATAAATAAACTCTGTCCCTGCCCAACTGATTCCCAATTTTGCATAAGCTAGCTCAGAGTCGTTCACAATCAAGCCATGACAAGCTCGCCGGAGCTGAACAGCGGCGACGAACCCCTCACTCTATCCACCCTTTTTCCGACCAAAATCGTTCTGCCGGCCGTCGTCCTCCTCTCCGCCCTGTTCGTAATCATCCTCTTCGTCTACTTTCGCGTTAAGAATCAAATGGATTCTCATTCCTCCTCCTGCTCGGCGCTGGATTCCGACGTCCTCAAGACGCTCCCCATCACCGTCTTCAGCTCCGCCAACTCGGATTGTGCCATCTGCCTCANATCTAGAAATGAAAAATGACTTTGAATACTTTTAAAAATAAAAATCTCTATAAAACATGTTATAATTTAGATTAAAATATAAATAAAATAAAAGAGTTCCAAAACGGCCCCTTATATATTTTAAAAATTCTTTAATTTGTTATCAATAAGTACGTCGTGAACAATTCAAATTTGACTCGATTAACACTCGATCATATTTATTTAAATAAATAAATAAACACGTTTAAACACTTTTTAAAAACTCGAATATTAAATCGAATTTGAAAATAATANTTTGTTATCAATAAGTACGTCGTGAACAATTCAAATTTGACTCGATTAACACTCGATCATATTTATTTAAATTAATAAATGAACACGTTTAAACACTCTTTAAAAACTCGAATATTAAATCGAATTTGAAAATAATTCAACCCATTTTTTAATGTTCGTGAATAAATTATTTATTTGTGACTTGGCAAATGCTAGACCTATATGATATCATATTTTTCGTTTTTATTAAATTCTCAATAGTTTGATGGCGGCACGTGTAAATATTTACAAACATACTCAGGGGTGAATTTGTAATTAATGTAATTATCCCAATTTATAATGATTTTAAATTATATCAAAAAAAAGAAATTTGTTTTCTTTGCAAATCTATCCAATGTTTTTTTGTTTTTGTTTTCTCTATATAAATAAACTCTGTCCCTGCCCAACTGATTCCCAATTTTGCATAAGCTAGCTCAGAGTCGTTCACAATCAAGCCATGACAAGCTCGCCGGAGCTGAACAGCGGCGACGAACCCCTCACTCTATCCACCCTTTTTCCGATCAAAATCGTTCTGCCGGCCGTCGTCCTCCTCTCCGCCCTGTTCGTCATCATCCTCTTCGTCTACTTCCGCGTCAGGAATCAAACGGATTCGCATTCCTCCTCCCGCTCGGCGCTGGATTCTGACGTCCTCAAGACGCTCCCCATCACAGTTTTCAGCTTCGCCAACTCAGATTGTGCCATCTGCCTCGCGGAGCTCGCGGAGAACGAATTGGGTCGTGTTCTTGCGGGATGCAACCATGCTTTTCATCTGGACTGTATTGACGAATGGTTTCGAGTGAATTCAAGCTGTCCCATATGCCGCAGCTCCGTTGTTCCGACGGTAAGCTTGGCTAGGGGAACGGGGAATATGGGTGTAAAAAGGGAAACTTTGCCGCGGCCGGGGGCGGCGGTGGTGGAAAGCTCTGTTTTTTTGGGGAGAGCAGAGGAGCTGAGGTTGCCGGCTATGATTGTTTGAGATGGCTGAGGAGGAAGACGAGTTCTGGTGCAAGCATGTTGTAGATCATTGTATCTCAGTGTACAATGATGTGTACTATTTTGTAGAAAAGTTTGCATACATGCGGCGTAATATTCTTTTGAGAATTAGAGCAGCAATGAAGCAATTGCTCTTCCTCAAATTTGTAATTTTTTCTTTAATTTAATACAATTTAACTATTTTTTCTTATGTAATTTAAAATTTTTAATAATTTTACCCTGCCTCTTATATGCTTCTTTGCCCCAGTACTTCAAAAATATTTAAATACTTAATAATTTTGCGTGCCCTATTGAGAATGATGGTTGGGGGAGGTCAGTAACTTGTGATTAATGATGACTGACGACGAGATGATGTTGGACTTCAGCTCTTTCTCTGAGTCTCATGCTCTTTTTCAAACTTCAAGCTCTACTCTCTCAGCATGATAGTTGTGGGGCTCTAATGTGGTTCCCTTGATTAGAATACGAATCACTTTGATCTGGCGAATTAAAGAGGTTCTCTTGATCAACCGATATTTGATGGTTATTTGAGTGTTTTAAAAATGTTAGAATTGAGCAATTTCGAGCTCGTTGGATTCGTTTTGTTGAGACGCTCGATTTTACAATAAGCTCACCAAATTGGTCATCAGTTTAACTTCCAAATATACTCAGAAAGCTTCCAAAGTGGTTTAATGGCATGATTTGAGCTTGTTTTGACTCAGATTGGACCAATTTAAATATCAACGGGTTCATCTCGTCGGATCGATCAAATTTGTTGAAATCAGATCTCTGAATGACCCTTAATTTAAGTTTGAACATTTCTTGCTCAAAAGATTTTCTTGAATCTGTCATATCTTAAGATTCGTGTCGAAAAATGAAAATTTATTAATTGTGTAATAATAATAATAATAATAATTATTATTATAGTAATAATAATAATAATTATTATTATTATAACAATGGTAACTATTATTATTATTATTATTATTATTATTATTAGCAATAGTATGTGATATTTATTTTAAAAAATGAGATATAAAATAATAATATTAAATATCCAACCCTTAACTTATAGTTTTCATATTTATATCACTCAGATCTTTCATATGACATATAAAATATCATTATTTTAATTACTCAAAGTGAAATATATATTTTTCATGCATAAATAAAGTCTCATGCATGCAAAAATCTATGTTTTATATGTTAGATAATGTGAATCTATAAGAATTGAGTAGCATCCATGTAAAACTTCCAAAATAAAAAAAATTAGAAAGAGGTTTTACACTTANTCAAACGGATTCGCATTCCTCCTCCCGCTCGGCGCTGGATTCTGACGTCCTCAAGACGCTCCCCATCACAGTCTTCAGCTTCGCCAACTCGGATTGTGCCATCTGCCTCGCGGAGCTCGCGGAGAACGAATTGGGTCGTGTTCTTGCGCGATGCAACCATGCTTTTCATCTTGACTGTATTGACGAATGGTTTCGAGTGAATTCAAGCTGTCCCATATGCCGCAGCTCCGTTGTTCCGACGGTAAGCTTGGCTATGGGAACGGGGAATATGGGTGTAAAAAGGGAAACTTTGCCGCGGCCGGGGGCGGCGGCAGTGGAAAGCTCTGTTTTTGGGGGGAGAGCAGAGGAGATGAGGTTGCCGGCTATGATTGTTTGAGATGGCTGAGGAGGAAGACGAGTTCTGGTGCAGGCATGTTGTAGATCATTGTATCTCAGTGTACAATGATGTGTACAATTTTGTAGAAAAGTTTGCATACATGCGGCGTAATATTCTTTTGAGAATTAGAGCAGCAATGAAGCAATTGCTCTTCCCAAATTTGTAATTTTTTCTTTAATTTAATACAATTTAACTATTTTTTCTTATGTAATTTAAAAATTTTAATAATTTTACCCTGCCTCTTATGTGCTTCTTTGCCCCAGTACTTCAAATATAATTAAATACTTAATAATTTTGCGTGCCCTATTGTGAATGATGGTTGACGGAGGTCAGTAACTTGTGGTTGACGATGACTGACGACGAGGTGATGTTCGACTTCAGCTCTTTCTCTGAGTCTAAGCTCTTTTTCAAACTTCAAGCTCTACTCTCTCAGCATGATAGTTGTGGGGCTCTAATGTGGTTCCCTTGATTAGAATACGAATCACTTTGATCAGACGAACTAAAGAGGTTCTCTTGATCAACCGATATTTGATGATTATTTGAGTGTTTTAAAAATGTTAGAATTGAGCAATTTCGAGCTCGTTGGATCCGTTTTGTTGAGACGCTCGATTTTACAATAAGCTCACCAAATTGGTCATCAGTTTAACTTCCAAATATACTCAGAAAGCTTCCAAAGTGGTTTAATGGCATGATCTGAGCTTGTTTTGACTCAGGTTGGACCAATTTAAATATCAACGGGTTCATCTCGTCGGATCGATCAAATTTGTTGAAATCAGTTCTCTGAATGACCCTTAATTTAAGTTTGAACATTTCTTGCTCAAAAGATTTTCTTGAATCTGTCATATCTTGAGATTCGTGCCGAAAAATGAAAATTTATTGATTGTGTAATAATAATAATAATTATTATTATTATAGTAATAATAATAATTATTATTATTATTATAACAATGGTAACTATTATTATTATTATTATTATTATTAGCAATAGTATGTGATATTTATTTTAAAAAATGAGATATAAAATAATAATATTAAATATCCAACCCTTAACTTATAGGTTTCATATTTATATCACTGAGATCTTTCATATGACATATAAAATATCACTATTTTAAGTTATTCAAAGTGAAATATATATTTTTCATGCATAAATAAAGTCTCATGCATGTAAAAATCTATGTTTTATATGTTAGATAATGTGAATCTATAAGAATTGAGTAGCATGCATGTCAAACTTCCAAAATAAAAAAATTAGAAAGAGGTTTTACACTTATACCCCACAATTCTTACCTATTTACACATCTAAAAGCCAACCTTCCATATTTAGATGTTCAAAATAGTAAAATAGTTGAAATCTTTGACGAATCATAACATATATTTTACATTTTTTTTGTGTATTTATGTATTTAACTNTTTACACTCTTACCCCACAATTCTTACCTATTTACACATCTAAAAGCCAACCTTCCATATTTAGATGTTCAAAATAGTAAAATAGTTGAAATCTCTGACGAATCATAACATATATTTTACATTTTTTTTGTGTATTTATGTATTTAACTTTTAATATTTACTTATATAATATTAGTACCATAATCATATCATAAAATAAACATGAAAATGGAGGATTTTTTTAAGTCGTCGCGATTAAATATTTTTTTAAGAGGAAAAAAAAATTATTTAAAGAGACAGAATCGGTATTTATGTATCAATTTTCTCCATTTTTTATTTTATATTTTCCGTTTTATTTTTTATTTAGTAAGTAATATTATTAATAGTTAAAAAATTGTTAAAATTACTAAATATTTTCGGTTTTTTTATTTAAATATTATTATTTATCCGTATTATGTTTTTAAGCTTAATATATTTAAAATTGCTAACAAATATTTAATAAAATATAAAAAGTCAAAAAATACTATAAAAAAACTTTTCAGCTTTGAGGCATGACACTGTTCTCGAGATAATTTTTTTTAAAAAAAGTTCAAGCTTGATTAAAGTCATCTAGAACTTTGATTTTAACAAACTTATTGTCAAACTGACCAACTCGACTTGACAGATCAGTAGTACCAGTGTTGGTTCTATCCGAGTCAAATCAAACCGTTAAACCATTTTTTTGAACTTTCAATGCATAATTGTAAGGTCAAATGGATTTCGAATCTGAAAAACTTATAATCAAATCGATATTCTTGACAAGACAAATCCAAAGAAACAATATCACTCAAGTTCAACATCATTAAAATAGCTAATTGTCCATCAAACGTCGTCCGATTAAGGGAATCTCTCATTGTTGTCCAATCAAAGTGATATGGATTCCTTACTTACTTGTAACATTGACTCAATAAATAAAGTTATACCTCTCACTTGAAATGGGACCTATACCAGCAACAACACAGGAGATAAAGGCGTTGAAGCTCAACATCGCTTCTACATCACAGATTTGTGTCATGTTCCGAGATTCATACAAATGATGAACGTTTGTTGGCAGCGTATCAAGGTTTTTTTACATAATATATTTTATTATTTAGTTGTGGATATTTTATTTGTATTTATGTTTTTTAATATATGTTAAATATTTGTTAGCATTGTTAACTGTTTTTAACTTNATATATATATATATATATATATATATATATATATATATATATATATATATATATATATATATATAAGTTTATTGTGTGCTAAAAAAATTGCAGTAATAGAGTGATAATAAAATGTGTTAGTGCTACAAGAGTACATAACACACATATAAAAGAAAATAGTGGGTGAAAGCATCAAAATTTTCTGTGTGAAAAACACAAAAATGAAAAGAAAATTCATAGGACCAAATATAGTTAAAGTAATTCACTATGTAAATTTAATTACAAAGTGACATAATTCTCTATGAGTGAAGAATGTGGGATTACAGAGTGAAGACCACACATTAAACTCTTAAGTAATAATTGGGCGACATAAGCTATTAGAGATGATTGATAATGATCTTGGCTAAATAGTCACCGACAAGCTAAGGTAGTTAGCAGTGACCTCGGGTGATTGACGATAATCACCAGAACTTCAAATGTTAAGCCGTAGTAGAAAGCTAACTCTCTTATCCATCTATAAATGAAGAAATATGGGACTATTTACAATTTTATAGAGGGATATATTAGTCCCTTTTTTAACTTCTTAAACCACTCCATCAAATGGCCTGTATTGATTTCTTTGATTTTAGTTCATTATTTTAGCGCTTGAGTTCCTTAATGACCTTATAATTGAAAGATTTTAAGCTCGTTAGATTTTTCTCATCAAGATGCTCAATTTGATTATAGGTATGTCAAATTTAGATTTCATTTGGTCCTCTAATTAATGTTTCAAAATTTTCAATTGTGATTCAATTGCTTGATTTGAGCTTGATTGAATTCAAATTTAACCACCTTTAGTGTCATCAGGTTCATCTTATGGGAACGCTTAGTTTTTTTGACTGTACGTTACTACATTTGTTGAAATAGGGGCTCAGATTATCTTGAATTTGAATTGAAAATATTTCTTACTCAAAATGCTNTGACTTCAAAAGTCATACCCCTAAGTCCTGGGTTCATTTTATTTTAATAAACTTACAAATTTTAATAATTTAAAATTTTATTAACATATCTTTTCAATTAAGAAAGTGAGGTTTGTTCCTACCAATGAATCCCTTGTGTTTCAAACATCCATATTAAGATCAGAGGTTGCCCATTTCCCTCCTTGAATTAAGCCTACATGTTAATTAAGGCTAAATTTCCAAAATTACACATTTTCACCTAAGGCTCTAACACTTCATAATTCATCAAATTTAATTCAAATGACTTTGAAACTTTTATTCTACCTCACTCATGGTTCAATTAAGACATCACAGGAGAAAATGTGATTTTTCAAAATTTAATGTAATTTATATAATTATTTTCATGCAAAAATAGGATTTTTCAAATAAAATTCCTAACTTGACCAGGTAAATCCTAATCCTTTGAAATTTTTGCTAGAGGTAGACATAGACTAGAGAAACCTTTGTAATTTATATAATTATTTTTGATTTAGACTAGAGAATTATTAAATATAAAATATTTTAAATGGGGAAAGTTAAGTTTCATATTTTTGAAAAGTCCTCTTGAGGTTAGAGAACTCAGAGGAGAATATTTTATATTTTTCTGAATTTTATTTGATTTATTGGAACTATTTTTAGTGAAAACTCATTTTTAGCCCTTAAAAAAAGTATTTTTAAGCTTTGAAATTCAATTTCCTTATTTAAAAAATCAGGAAAAATATTTTAGTTGTTCCTAAGTGCTTAGAAAGCAATTTAGAACATTTACATGAGTTTTATTATTTTTGTGATTTTTAGGGATTTTTAATTATTTAAATATTTAGAATATACTAAAAATCAAGTTTTTATTTTAAATATCATTGTATTTTTAGAAAATACCCCTGATTACAGAGAACTCAAAAAATTAAGTTTTATAATTTTTCAAGTTATATTTTAATTATTAAAAATCATTTTAGTGCTAAAAATGTTTTTTATCTTTAAAAATCAACTTAAGTTACCAAATGAACTCAAGATGCTTTGAAATTTTTATGGTGAGTTCTCTAGATCCTAAAAAATAGGGAAGATAAAAAATCAAGTCATTTTGTTGTTTATATTTTTCAAAATTAATTATTTTAGTGATTTGGGGTTTGTAAAGATTAGGTGTATTTTGGATGACTTGGCTCATGAGAAATTTTTCTAAAGGCTCTCTGGTCATCATAAATCATCCAAAATTTTATTGGAATTTTCTAAGAAACATGCTAATTTCCATGATTAATTTAAGCCAATAATGCATATAAATTTGAAAAATATGATTCTCTGTCTAGGTACCTCCTCTGACTTTAGAAGAATCAGAGAATGTTTCCTAAGACAGAGGCAACAACATGCTAAAATTTCAAGCCATAATGTGATTATTACATGCATGGAGAATCAAAACATTCAAATCAGTGTTTAATTAATTAAAAATAAAATATGGATCACATGGACTTAAAATTATATCCACATTGTTATCCTCTGTTCACTGAGCAAGAGGGTATTTTTATTTTCTTTTTGTGATTTTTCTACACCAAGATATAAAATTTGAATTTAGGGATCATTTTCTGAATTAATTAAATCCCTATTTATCTTTTTAAACAAGCGGCGCCACCTCAACCTAGGGCAGCTCTGAAGCTCCACGTGGCGCGCTCCCATTTGATGTCGTCATCCACCTCAGCCCTGACTCGACCCGCGGTTCATGTTCTGAAGCGCTGTCTGAATTCATCTCAAACATCCATCCAATACACGTACGATCGAACAGCTCCCCGTCATCGTCCATGATAGCTTAGCCCGAGAACCGTCCATCTTCTATCCTTAATGTCTCTCTCATTTCTTATTCAAATTAGATGAATTTTTTCTTAAAATGCTCGTCTAAACTAGAGGAACATATCCATGCAGTTATGATGCCATGATATCAACTCAAAATAAATGGAGAGTTCAAATAGGCTCGAGAATAAGAGAATTTTTTTACCTTGGCTCTGAGAAGTGAAGCTTCAATCAGAGGTTCTTGGCATGTTCTTTGGGGTTCAAAAAGGATAGAGATTGAGCCTCTGGTCTTGTTGTAAGGCCTAGGTGTGATTTTGATCAAACTTCATTTCAGGTGTTTGTCTAGAGCTATTGTAGAGGCTATTTCAAAGGGGGATTTTATAGGGCTTTGGCTTATTTCTCGGTTTTGAAGGTGTAGACATAAGTAATTGAAGTTTGGAGGACTGTGGAAATGCAATGAGCTATGTCCTAATTTTTGGCAGAGGTTTGAGCTCAAAATTGAGTTTCCACAGTGGAATTTTGTGTGGGGAAGAGGGTTGGATTGTGGTGCTTAGGTGGAGGGTAGAGGAGCTCTACAATTTGATTTGGCTGAGCTGGCCTCATCGTTTGATTTGGGTGAAGTTTCTTAGGGGTGTCTTTCAGTTTTGAGATTCTCCGGCAACTAGGCTAGCTGGCCATGGCAGGGGGAGGTGACTAGGTGCTCAGGGAATCCAGGGGAATCTGTCAAAGCAACTTAATGCAATGAGGTTTAGTTTTGGTAAGGGTATCTTAAGCATGTGCATTTTTAGAAATAAAATAACTTAATTTGGGAAACTTTTGGTCTATGGCCTAATTTAGGTGGTTAGATGGGTTTTTGGCTCTGTCTTAGGGTCTAACTAATGGCTGAGGTGGGTTTAATTTGATGACTTTAGGGTAGTTAGGCCATCTTTAACGCATGGGTTCAATGTGGGTTCAAGTTATCAAAGTTTGGGTTTGGGCTAGGTTATCCATGACAATTGACCCAATTTGATTGATCAACATTATGTAGATGATTGTTATGAGGATTTTTGGTGAAGTGTTGAAGTGATTTTGAGTTCAATTGGTAGGTTAATTTGAGGGATTTTTGAAATTTTGTCAATTTGGGCATGTTGGGCTAGACATGGGTCTAGGTTGAGATAGCCTTGGGCTAAGTCCAAATTGAATGGTCCATATGATCAAGGGAGATGTTGTGAAGATTTTTTATGAATAAATAGAGTGGAAATTTTGGGGTTAAGACCCTTAATTTGGTGAGATTGTGAGACATGGCTTTGAGGCAAATTTGGGGCTTTAAGACTTAAGTTGAAATCAAATGAATTTGAGGTCTCACCAAGAACAATTTAAGGTCAAGTTTGATGTATGGGGATGTTATTAAGGTTTTTCAACACAAATTGTGGCCAATTGAGTGGGCTGTGGGTTCAATTTGGTGGAACCAAGTCATAGGGCCAAAATTTTGTTTTTGGTTTAAATCAAAATTGGGTCCAAATGATCGACTATTGAGCTTGGATTAGGTCTAGATTGGTCACATCAAAGGTGAATTTGAGTTTATAATTGGAATTGGGGTAAACTGAGACCAATTAGCTAGACATTTGAGAAAATTTGGGGAAAATATGGGCTATTAAAGGGCAATTTGGGGGTTTTGATCAATGATGGTCAAATTGGCCAAATTGGGTCATGTGATAGTTGAGGAAAATGAAATTGGGAATATTTGGGAGGTTTTGGGAATTTTTTGGATTTTTTGAATTTTTCGCTAAGGAGGGGTATTTTGGTAATTTGGCCAATTTTGGTGATTTGGGTATTTTGGGTGTTTTCAAGGTGTTTGAAATGATTTTTGAACCAATTTGGGTATTTTGGGTAAATTTGGGAATTTTGGACAAATTTGGGGTCCCAAGGGTATCTAGGTAATTTGGGGAGTTTAGGGGCAAAAGGCTAGGTTGGGTATCTTGTTAAAGTTGGAGTACCAACCACCATTAATAAGCCATGGACTAATAGAAACCCCATTTGGGGTCCTCTATGTATTGGTCTTAGCGAAACCATAATCTAGGGCTAATGGGTTTAGGGGATGACCTACATGAGTCTCCCAAAAGTATCAAGGGACCAAAGCTAGGAAATTCTGGGTTTATGGTAGTGAGTGATCGTGAGTGTAAAGGATTGCAAGTAAGTGCCTTAGCCCTAAACCAATACCCAGGGTCAACCTTAAGGTCTAGAGTCCTAAGGGTGACTCATCTTGAGTTTCCCCCATAGTGACCTCACCTACTAAATGTTAGAGGTTAAGATCAATATGTGGAACTCCAAGTTGAGTAGAGAAGAGTGTAGAATTTCTAATGGTGAGAGTTTCATGTCTAGTTTTCTAAGAATAGTTAGTAGAAAAGTCATATAGCTAGACCTTAGGCTACTAAAGAGGAAAAACTAAACATCAACCAAACGTGAGGTCAACACCACTATAGTAGGTTTTTGAATACTACAATGAAGTTCATCTACAGTAGGGTTGGCATAATCTCTTAAAGGTCTAAACTCTTGATTAATTTCAGCATTTTGATTATTTTGGTCTACCATTTCTATAATTTTTTTGAATTTTTCAAAATTTATATATTTTTTTTTTTCTGATTTTTTTAATTGTTCTTTCTAATTCAGAATCGTAGGGCACTAGTCCTTCACAACCTGAACTATGCATGCACTATCATAAAATAAAATAAAATAAATTCAAAACACACATAGAAAATAAGATAAAAATCTTAAACTTTAAATAATACTTTCTAAAAATAGAAATTTTGCTTTCGATTTCCCTGTCAACGGCGCCAAAAACTTGATCCCTAGATACTGCTAATTTGTAAAGTACAAAAATAATTCAAATTATATTTCACTTATATTTTTTTACTTTGTAACAAATTAAAAAACTTGATATTGAAGAAAAATAATAATTTACTTATATTTCCTTACTTTGTAAAAAAACAAAAAGCTTGATCGTGAAGAAAAATAAGAATTTAACTTTTAATTTATATATGTTGGAAAAACTTGATCCTAAAGAAAAATAAGAATTTAACTTTTAATTTATATATATTGTGATACTAAACAAGTATACGTATCGTTATCAAGTAATATAGGACTTTTTGATTAAGACCTGAATATTGAACCCACATGGAATTTATACAATATGCACTTTTGAAAAACTTTCTATTTTTAAAAAGGCATTGAAAACAACTCAAAATCCATGGAGAAAACAAATCCACACTTTAGTTTAAAAGAAGACATCATTGTCAAACCAACAACAAGTTTCAATTAAAACCAAAAGTAGTCTCAAAGCAAAAAAGATAAAAATTTATATCAAGTTCTCCACCAAACTCTTGAAGTTCCATTGATTCTCTTCTCTTTACAATCACTCAAAATAAACTAACAAAAAGGATAAAATAAAAGTAAAAGTGGTGCCTGAAATTCTGTCCAACTAACTCCTCAATTTGATGAACTTTTAAGACTTTCCAAGTATTTTCAAGTCTCTTTTCAAAGTCCTCTCTTCTTTCTTTTATAGTTTTCCAAGAGGTGCCTTGGAAACTCTTCAAAATGTGTCTCAATGCAATGTATTTCCAAAATCGATGCATCCTTTCGTGATAATTTTCGTCCATAGTGGTTATAACCACCTATTAAGCCAATGGGTGCCTCAAAAACCTCTTCAAAATTCACAGAAACCGACTTTGCTCGTCTAGTAACTACCACTAGCGCTTATGCATGAGACCTCTGGTGCTTAGGCGCAGCCTTCTCTGTTTAACCGGTGCTTAAGCGCTGGATCTGGCGCTTGNGCATGTCTATGGCATTTGCAACAGTTATTATGCTTGTGTAAAAATGTAATATTGCATCTGTTTCTCCTTTTGGTTTGTAATTATAAGGAAAATGTAAGTGTAAGTGGGTGAGTTATGAAAGGTAGTTCATGATACAAGTTGGTTTAACACTGGAATTAATGTTTTGATCTTTGTTTTTGGATTGAATTGTGAAGATAAAATGATTATGCATTTGCGATTTTATGCTAGAAATGGTTTCAAACTGAAGTGAGAGCACTTCTAAATGGCTTGGATATTTGAGTTATAAGTGGGAGTCACAAGAATGTAATTGAAAGGGATACTAAAGATGTCTTGTGGTCCATTCTCTTAATAGTTTTCACGATTTATGTTAGTGTAACAACACGGACTCGCATCATGATTTGGTCTTATTAGTGTAATTTCTCTGGCGGACACTCATTTAGAGAATACTCTCAACAAAATTTCCATCTTTCAACATGAAAGATAAATTTTATTTTATTTTCCGATATTGAATGAATAATTAATTGTGATTTTATTATTCATTTTGGCTATTAATATAGCTAATAAATTAAGATAAACTCAAATTTTAATAATTAGCTTTGCTCTTAAAATGCTAATTAATTAATCAAACAAAAGGCTCATTGTAGTTGCTTGAAAAGTTATGGTGATAGAAAAATAATAACTCCGTTGGATTCCATCTTTTGAATGAATGCAACAAAAAAATCAATATGTATATCTCTCTATGAGAAAAATTAAATTTTCTTTTAGTAATAGATCGATATAATATGTTAGTCATGACTATTCGTCACCATATTATACAGATGTAGGTTAGATCAACCGGATAAAATAGATCATATTTATGGTAATTGGTGCAAATTGACTCAAAGAATTGCACGATTCTCAAAATACATAGGTTTGATGGGTCAATTTGAAGTCGAGTTAAGTTTGAGTTAAGCATTTTGACTCATATACTAAACCAGACGAATTCAGGTCAAGTATGTACTACTTAAATCAACTTTTAATTAGACCCAAACTCAGCAACCTAAATTAACTTAAATATACTTTTTTTGGTTTTTTGTTTATTGTTTATTTTTTAGTGCGAGTTGAAATCGAAGCCATTGTAGAGAGAAGTTGGGCTCACAACCAATATACAGCGGGTTCATGCGCACACTACAACTTGCAAGCAGGGTTCAGTCCACTCTTTTGCTTACTTTCAATAGAGCTCACTTGATTCCATCTTGTCTTCTGAAATTGTATACATACACATAAATGCTCATATTATGTAAATTTATGTAATATCCTTTTTTTATTTATTTTGGGCCACTAAAAAATTTGTAGAATGGACCAAAGTGGTGTGATATATAAAAAATATTTTCATGTATGTTTTAATTAGAACAAATCCAAAACCAAAGCAATCATTTTCATGTATGCTTTAATTAAAATAAAAATATATCAAAAACATTATAATATATAAAAAATAACCCCTTTTTAGAAATAGATATAGTTGTTTAGTCCACGATAGAAATGGTCGATTTAAGGTGGACCAGAGGAACATGTGCACCGCCCCTATATATATACATATATATATATATCATTGATATTTATCACCTATATACTTGTAGCAAATTGTTTAAATTATTTTATTTTTAAAATTAAAGTTTGATATGTCATCAAGAACTATGTTATCAACATGCATGAATCTAGATTCATTTTGAGTAAGAAATGTTTTCAATTCAAATTCAAGATAATCTGAGCCCCTATTTCAACAAATGTAGTAAAGTACAGTCTAAAAAACTAAGCATCCCCATAAGATGAATCTGATGACACTAAAAATGGTTTAATTTGAATTCAATCAAGCCCAAACCAAGCAATTGAATCGCAATTGAAAATTTCGAAACATTAATTACAGGACCAAATGAAATCTAAATTTGACATACCTATAATCAAATTGAGCATCTTGATGAGAAAAATCTAAGGAGCTTAAAATCTTCAATTATAAGGTCATTAAGGAACTCAAGTGCTAAAATAATGAACTATAATCAAAGAAATCAATACAGACCATCCGATGGAGTGGTTTAAGAAGTTAAAAAATGGACTAATATATCCCTCTATAAAATTGTAAATAGTCTCATATTTCTTCATTTATAGATGGATAAGAGAGTCAGCTTTCTACTAAAGCTTAACATTTGAAGTTCTGGTGATTATCGTCAATCACCCGAGGTCACTGCTAACAACCTTAGCTTGTCGGTGACTATTTAGCCAAGAGCATTATCAATCATCTCTAATAGCTTATGTCGCCCAATTATTACTTAAGAGGTTAATGTGTGGTCTTCACTCTGTAATCCCACATTCTTCACTCATAGAGAATTATGCCACTTTGTAATTAAATTTACATAGTGGATTACTTTAACTAGATTTGGTCCTATGAATTTTCTTTTCATTTTTGTGTTTTTCACTCATAAAATTTTGATGCTTTCACCCACTATTTTCTTTTATACGTGTGTTATGTACTCTTGTAGCACTAACACATTTTATCATNGAGGTTTAGGTGGATTATATATATATATATATATATATATATATATATGTACAAAGATTTCATTTGTAAATTTTGAATAATTTTTATGGCTCCATTATAAACATGGTTTACAAACAGATTTCATCAAAATATTAAAAATGATGAATTTTAATTACAATGTTTTTTTTTCATATTTTTATGATAAATGTAAATATGAAATTATAAGATTAATGGTTCAATTGAAATGTCGCATAAGTGATCGGTCCTCGCATAAGTAACAAATAAAAATAAAAATCTTGATAAGTTCTCGCATAAGTGACAACCTAAGTCAAACACATCGCTCGCGGTGGCAAGTGAAATGTCGCACACGTCATAGTGTCCACCCATGTCTTTCGAATTTCTATAGGAGTTCAATTTGAACTTCAATATGTCGGCTTTTCAATCGACTCAATCGAATGTTAAGGATCTGAAACCTGAAACCGCCCATACGAAACTTCAAAAAGCGAAGTAGCTTGAATTTCTAAGTGGTGTAGATCCTAGTCTATTCGTTTAAGAGAGTCAAATAGGAAATGCTAAGACTAGATCCTGGGGTATCTAGGGAAGGGAAAAGAAGACCTCAAAATGAGGTCAACACGAACCACGTAAATCTGTGTGTTTCGCTGTGTGTTTTTTTCTGGTGTGACTTTTCTAGTTCTATTTTTCGCTTCATCGATCGTTANCTCGCATAAGTAACAAATAAAAATAAAAATGTTGATAAGTTCTCGCATAAGTGACAACCAAAGTCAAACACACGCTCGCGGTGGCAAGTGAAATGTCGCACACGTCATAGTGTCCACCTATGTCTTTCGAATTTCTATAGCAGTTCAATTTGAGCTTCAATATGTCGGCTTTACAATCGACTCAATCGAATGTTGAGGATCTGAAACCGCCCATACGAAACTTCAAAAAGTGAAGTAGCTTGAATTTCCAAGTGGTGTAGATCCCAGTCTATTCGTTTAAGAGAGTCAAATAGGAAATGCTAAGGCTAGATCCTGGAGTATCCAGGGAAGGGAAAAGAAGACCTCAAAATGAGGTCAACATGAACCACGTAAATCTGTGTGTTTAGCTATGTGTTCTTTTCTGGTGTGACTATTCTAGTTCTATTTTTCGCTTCGTCGATTGTTCTTCTTCTGTTTGAAATATAAATATACCACAAAAACAACTAGTATATCTATAGATCTCGCCACAACAACTGATATCAGAGCGGTGTTTCAGATCTGAGGAAGAATGATGGCTACAAATGAAGTGGGGTTTCATGGATCTGGAAATTTGATAGCACAAATTTTGGTTATTGGAGAATGCAGATAGAGAGTTATCTTTATGTGATGAAACTTCATCTTCTGTTATTAGGGAAAAGACTTGAAAGGATAGATGAGGCTGAATGGAATTTGTTGGATCAACAAGTTCTGGGGGTTATTCGATTGACCATATCGAGGTTCGTTGCACACATCATCGTCAAGGAGAGGACGACTACATATCTCATAACAGCCTTATCAGGTATGTATGAAAAGCCATCGACGAAAAACAAGGTGTACTTGACGAAAAAGTTATTCAACTTGAAGATGGTGGAAGGTGTTAATGTTGCTCAACACCTGAATTATTTCAATACTATCACAAATCAATTATCATCTATGTAAATTAATTTTGATGATAAGATATATGCACTGATCTTGTTGGCTTCATTGTCAGATAGTTGGGAAGTCATGACAATAACAATTAGTAGTTCTGCAGGTAAATCTAAATTGAAATATGATGATATTCGTGATTCGATTTTGACTGAGAAAGTTCGCAGGAAAGATTCTGGCGAGGTCCCAAGTTCAAATTCGACACTGAATGTTGATTTCTGAGGGAGATGACATGACAAGAACTCAAATAAAGGGAGATCAAAATTAAAGTCTGGCTGGAATTGTGGTAGGAAATCTACCAGAGTTGTGGCAAGGTTGGAATTGAACTTTCATAATGCCTCGAACTTTCATAATGCCTGTTGGAATTGTGGCAAGGCTGGCCACATAAGGAGGAACTGCAGGAATCCCAAGAAGATGGAGAATGATAGCATAAATGTGGTATATGAAGAATTACATGATGCACTATTACAGACAGTTCATAGTTCTGTTGAAGACTTGATATTGGATTCAGGGGCTTTGAATGTGGTAGAAAATCTACCAGAGTCCACAGTGCGGAGCAGTGATAGAAGTGAAGAAGAAAGTGGGTCCGGGGCACTCATTCCTATTGTTCCACAGACAGTTGTTGCAGAACCGCAGAGCTACGAAGAAATCTTGCAAGATGAAAGTTCGAGCAAGTAGGAGCTGACAAAACTTCCATGAGGGAAGATGACATTGCACAACAAATGGTTGTATCAGGTGAAGACTTAGTGTGATGTTAGTAAGTGGTACAAGGCTAGACTTGTTGGAAATGGCTTTCAACAGAGTGAGGATGTTGCACATGCAGTGGGAGTTGTAAGAAGAGACAAGAGTGACCCAGGAAATAGCTTGAAGGTGCAAATCTGTGTGGAGTCTGCTGATATGTTGAGTGAGGGTGTTACTCTTGAGAAACTGAAGTAGTGCATATCTTCAGTTGGTCTTCTGGAGTGAAGACAGATGCTTTGAGTTGCAGCGATGGAGGATTCAAGGTAGAGGATACATGTTGAAGAAAAAGGTGACACCCATAGTGGAGGATATCAGTTTGAGGAAGGAGATGCTGCAGCATGTGTACCGGTCTCCACGTGGGAGAATTATTAGAAACGGTGGAGCCTGGCTCTCTTTGTTTGGGCGGTTACTTTGCTTTGGAGAGTCACGCCTCTTCATAAATAACCACACTTGCCTTCCTCTTTTGTGAAGCGAAGCATCTCTTCACTCCCTCCTATTCATGATAAAAGTTTCGGGTGACTCTCCTTCGGTTTAGAAGTCACGGTTTTAGTTCTTCTTCGATTTCCTCGAGATAGAGGAAGGTTTTCTCGGGACAGAGGAATAGAAGTGCAAGCGATAGTTCCTTGTGGCAGAAGGAAGAAGAAGATTATTCTCCCTAGGCTTCTTCTTGGTGGCTTGTGGCAGAAGAAAATTTGAGTTTATTTCTCTTATAAGTTTGTCTTCTTCGGTATATCTCAGCGTAGAGTTTTTTTGGTGTATCTCGGTGTAGAGAGAGAAGAACATAGAGAGTAGAAGAGAGAGAGCAATGAAGAGTGAGAGATTCCTCTTGTAAGTCGAGATGAGAGACTGGTATAAATTTCTCAAGTAGTATAATCCTCTGCAACTCCGTGGACGTAGACAATTTGTTAAACCACGTAAATCTGTATGTTATTTTTGTGTGAATTTTCTCATTCTATTTTCCGCTTCGTCGATTATTTTTCTCCTGTTTGAATTATAGATATACCATAACAACAACTGGTATATCTATAGATCTCGTCACAACATAAATATGGGATCAAACGATTCAATCCTCACCATTCAAATTCTACGATCATGAATTTGACCAGTACTAGTTTATATGTAGGGTTGTAAACGAGCAGAACACGAACTAGACCAAACTCAGCTTATGTTCGGCTCGTTAAGAAATACAAATGTTTATGTTCGACTCATTTATATTTCGAATAAAAAAATGTGCTTGTGTTCAGCTCGTTTGCTTGACGAGCCGAACATTAGTTGTTCACGAACAAATAATCATTTTAACAGACCGGGACGAAATTTAAATCTTGTTATTTATATTAAAATAACATTTAAATATAATTTAATATATTTTTATTTTATTTTTAATCAATAAATTTAGTTTATTATAATTCTTTGTAGTCTTGTAGTCAATTAATTTTTTTAAAAAATAATGCTCATCAATTATATATATATATATAAATATATATATACAAAATCAAGTGACCTGGCAAATTTTGCAGTTAAACCTTTGTTATCAAGAAAAATGTGACATTTTTCCAAATAAGGCTAAAAATCTGATTTTGAAGGTAAAATGAATGTATTTGTAAGTAAAGCCCATTGCTATCTGAAACATGAAGGACGTCATCTGATCTCTTCAGAGATAGGTACAGACAACTATAATTGATAGCTGTACTGGCATCTCCATGCTGAGGCCCTTCAACTTGCGCAAAATGCATCCATTTCAAGCTCGTAACAGATTATTTAACATGCTCAAATTGCTCGTTCATGACCAAGTGCCCAGCTTTGCTCATCTCAGTGCTGCTGAAAGCAACAGTTCACGTGTAAATTTGCAGCTTTTGCTGAAGTTTAGTTTATCTGTTCATGTTCTATTACAGGATGATGAATTTCTATGAAAGATGACAAAAAATGATGGCCTGTGGCATGTCTATGGCATTTGCAACAGTTATTATGCTTGTGTAAAAATGTAATATTGCATCTGTTTCTCCTTTTGTTTTGTAATTATAAGGAAAATGTAAGTGTAATGTGGGTGAGTTGTGGAAGGTAGTTCATGATACAAGTTGGTTTAACAATGGAATTAATGTTTTGATCTGTGTTTTTGGATTGAATTGTGAAAATAAAATGATTATGCATTTGCGATTGAAATGGTTTCAAACTGAAGTGAGAGCACTTCTAAATGGCTTGGAGATTTGAGTTATACGTGGGAGTCACAAGAATGTAATTGAAAGGACTACTAAAGATGTCTTGTGGTTCCTTCTCTTAATAGTTTTCACGACTTTTGTTAGTGTAACAGCACGAACTCGCATCATGACTTGGTCATATTAGTGTAATTTCTCTGGTGGACACTCATTCAGAGAATACTCTCAACAAAATTTCCATCTTTCAACATGAAAGATAAATTTTATTTCATTTTCCAATATTGAATGAATAATTAATTGTGATTTTATTATTCATTTTGGCTATTAATATAGCTGATAAATTAAGATAAACTCGAATTTTAATAATTAGCTTTGCTCTTAAAATGCTAACNTGGCTTGGATATTTGAGTTATAAGTGGGAGTCACAAGAATGTAATTGAAAGGGATACTAAAGATGTCTTGTGTTTCATTCTCTTAATAGTTTTCACGACTTATGTTAGTGTAAAAACACGGACTCGCATCGTGATTTGGTCTTATTAGTGTAATTTCTCTGACGGACACTCATTCAGAGAATACTCTCAACAAAATTTCCATCTTTCAACATGAAAGATAAATTTTATTTTATTTTCCGATATTGAATGAATAATTAATTGTGATTTTATTATTCATTTTGGCTATTAATATAGCTAATAAATTAAGATAAACTCAAATTTTTATAATTAGCTTTGCTCTTAAAATGCTAATAAATTAATCAAACAGAAGGTTCATTTTAGTTGCTTGAAAAGTTATGGTGATAGAAAAATAATAACTTCATTGGATTCCATCTTTTGAATGAATGCAGNAATGCTAACTAATTAATCAAACAAAAGGCTCATTGTAGTTGCTTGAAAAGTTATGGTGATAGAAAAATAATAGCTCCGTGGATTCCATCTTTTGAATGAATCCAACAAAAAAATCAATATGTATATCTCTCTATGAGAAAAATTAAATCTTCTTTTAGTAATAGATCGATATAATATGTTAGTCATGACTATTCGTCAGCATATTATACTGATTTAGGTTAGATCAACTCGATAAAATAGATCATATTTATGTTAATTGGTGCAAATTGACTCAAATAATTGCAAGGTTCTCAAAATACTTGGGTTTGATGGGTCAATTTGAAGTCGAGTTAAGTTTCAGTTAAGCATTTTGACTCATATACTAAACCAGACAAATTCGGGTCAAGTATGTACCACTTAAATCAACTTTGAATTAGACCCAAACTCNGGATAAAATAGATCATATTTATGGTAATTGGTGCAAATTGACTCAAAGAATTGCACGATTCTCAAAATACATGTGTTTGATGGGACCATTTTGAAGTCGAGTTAAGTTTGAGTTAAGCATTTTGACTCATATACTAAACCAGACGAATTCAGGTCAAGTATGTACCACTTAAATCGACTTTTAATTAGACCCAACCTTAGCAACCTAAATTAACTTAAATATACTTTTTGGTTTTTGGTTTTTTGGTTTTTTTTTTTAGTGCGAGTTGAAATCGAAGCCATTGTAGAGAGTAGTTGGGCTCACAACCAATATACAGCGGCTTCATGCGCACACTACAACTTGCAAGCAGGGTTCAGTCCACTCTTTTTGCTTACTTTCAATAGAGCTCACTTGATTCCATCTTGTCTTCTGAAATTGTATACATACACATAAATGCCCATATTATGTAAATTTATGTAATATCCTTTTTTTATTTATTTTGGGCCACTAAAAAATTTGTAGAATGGACCAAAGTGGTGTGATATATAAAAAATATTTTCATGTATGTTTTAATTAGAACAAATCCAAAACCAAAGCAATCATTTTCATGTATGCTTTAATTAAAATAAAAATATATCAAAAACATTATAATATATAAAAAATAACCCCTTTTTAGAAATAGATATAGTTGTTTAGTCCACGATAGAAATGGTCGATTTAAGGTGGACCAGAGGAACATGTGCACCGCCCCTATATATATACATATATATATATATCATTGATATTTATCATCTATATACTTGTAGCAAATTGTTTAAATTATTTTATTTTTAAAATTAAAGTTTGATATGTCATCAAGAACTATGTTATCAACATGCATGAATCTAGATACATTTTGAGTAAGAAATATTTTAAATTCAAATTCAAGATAATCTGAGCCCCTATTTCAACAAATGTAGTAAAGTACAGTCTAAGAAACTAAGCGTCCCCATAAGATGAACCTGATGACACTAAAAGTGGTTAAATTTAAATTCAATCAAGCCCAAACCAAGCAATTGAAAAGCAATTGAAAATTTCGAAACATTAATTAGAAGACCAAACAAAATCTAAATTTGACATACCTATAGTCAAATTGAGCATCTTGATGAGAGAAATCTAACAGGCTTAAGATCTTTCAATTATAAGGTCATTAAGACACTGCTAAAATAATGAACTATAATCAAAGAAATCAATACAGACCATCCGATGGAGTGGTTTAAGAAGTTAAGTAAGGGACCAATATATCCCTCTATAAAATTGTAAATAGTACCATATTTCTTCATTTATAGGTGGATAAGAGAGTCTGCTTTCTACTACAACTTAACATTTGAAGTTCCGGTGATTATCGTCAATCACCCGAGGTGACTGCTAACAACCTTAGCTTGTCAGTGACTATTTAGCCAAGATCATTATCAATCATCTCTAATAGCTTCTGTCGCCCAATTATTACTTAAGAGGCTAATGTGTGGTTTTTACTCTGTAATCCCACATTCTTCACTCATAGAGAATTATCTCACTCTGTAATTAAATTTACATAGTGGATTACTTTAACTAGATTTGGTCCTATGAATTTTCTTTTCATTTTTGTGTTTTTCACTCAGAAAATTTTGATGTTTTCACTCGCTATTTTCTTTTATATGTGTGTTATGTACTCTTGTAGCACTAACACATTTTATTAACACTCTACTGCTGCNAGGGAAGGGAAAAGAAGACCTCAAAATGAGGTCAACACGAACCACGTAAATCTGTGTGTTTCGCTGTGTGTTCTTTTCTGGTGTGACTTTTCTAGTTCTATTTTTCGCTTCGATGATCGTTCTTCTCCTGTTTGAATTATAAATATACCACAACAACAACTATTATATCTATAGATCTCGCCACAACAACTGATATCAGAGCAGTGTTTCAGATCTGAGGAAGAATGATGGCTACAAATGAAGTGGGGTTTCAGGGATCTGGAAATTTGATGGCAAAGATTTTGGTTATTGGAGAATGCAGATAGAGGATTATCTTTATGGGAATAAACTTCATCTTTTGTTATTGGGGAAAAGACCTGAAAGGATAGATGAGGCTGAATGGAATTTGTTGGATCAACAAGTTCTGGGGGTTATTCGATTGACCCTATCAAGGTTCGTTGCACACATCGTCGTCAAGGAGAAGACGACTACATATCTCATAACAACCTTATCAGGTATGTATGGAAAGTCATCGACGAATNAGGGATCTGGAAATTTGATGGCAAAGATTTTGGTTATTGGAGAATGCAGATAGAGGATTATCTTTATGGGAAAAAACTTCATCTTTTGTTATTGGGGAAAAGACCTGAAAGGATAGATGAGGCTGAATGAAATTTGTTGGATCAACAAGTTCTGGGGGTTATTCGATTGACCCTATCGAGGTTCGTTGCACACATCGTCGTCAAGGAGAAGACGACTACATATCTCATAACAGCCTTATCAGGTATGTATGGAAAGCCATCGACGAATAACAAGGTGTACTTGACGAAAAAGTTATTCAACTTGAAGATGGTGGAATGTGTTAATGTTGCTCAACACCTGAATTATTTCAATACTATCACAATTCAATTGTCATCTATGGAAATTAATTTTAATGATGAGATATGTGCACTGATCTTGTTGGCTTCATTGTCAGATAGTTGAGAAGTCATGACGATAACAATTAGTAGTTCTAGAGGTAAATCTAAATTGAAATACGATGATATTCGTGATTTGATTTTGGCTGAGAAAGTTCGCAGGAAAGATTCTAACGAGGTCTCAAGTTCAAATTCGACATCGAATGTTGATTTCTGAGGGAGATGACATGACAGGAACTCAAATAAAGCGAGATCAAAATTAAAGTCTGGTCAGCAGACAACCTGCTGGAATTGTGGCAAGGCTGGCCACATAAGGAGGAACTGCAGGAATCCCAAGAAGAGGGAGAATGATAGCATAAATGTGGTATCTGAAGAATTACATGATGCATTATTGCAGANTAAATTTTTAATTTCTTTTTGTTGTTTTTGAATTTTTCTAATAGTACGTTCTAATTCTGAATCGTAAGGTACAAAACCTTCAGATCCAATATTTCGCATAAACAAATAAAATAATCAAAGTAAAATTATTTAAAAACACTCTTAAATAAAATCATATTTCTTTTTTAATTTTTTATTTTTTTCTAATTTTTTTTATATATCTTCAAATTTCATAATTTACCAAATCTATTTAATTTAACTGCTACCTTCCCCGGCAACGGCGCCAAAAACTTGATCCTAAGAAAATAAAGTTGTGTAAAATTTATTTAAGTAAAAGCAATTAATAATGGGATTCTACGCAAGTATACGTATCGTTATCAAGTAATAATAGACTTTCTATTTAAGCCTCAAATATCGATCCCACGAGGAAAGTTTAAATTTGAGATGATAAATTAACTAGAAAATTCATAGAAAATAATACAAAATCACTGTCAATAATTTTGAATATTGAGATATTATCAAAACTAAATTACTTCACTATTAACAAAATAGAAATGTAAAGTTTAAACAGTAACTACTAATCTACTAAACTATGTTTATGTAATGAAGATTTCTTATGTGAAAAAGCATCTTTCCCACTACAGTGAGGTTTTGGTGAAATGGGATGAGATAAATGTTTATAATATGTATTGTGCCAAATATGAGCAGTTTTAATTCTCTACCCTCATACATTGTTATAGAAAATCATTGGTTAATCCCAGGTTTAGTCCCTAAATCCGTGGCTAGGCTAGGAGGATATTGGCTCCCACTCTAGAGCTCCCACTTCCCTTCACATGAAGGTTAACTCTCGCTTTAGTTTTTAAACACTAAGACCAAATTAGAGATTTTAGTCTGTCACCCTAAAGATTCTCCGATTCTACTCCCAACAAAGTATATTTCACTATTTATTTGCACTTAATTCCATGAACAAATTTCTTCTTCATGGAATCAAATGTGAACCTCATACTGTTGTAGAACTCATACTCCATTTCCCGGATCATATGTTTCACAGCACATTTTAACAATTCAATTGGCCGATCAAAAAGTAAATTAAGTTTGGAGTTGAAAAATCATCACAATTTATTTTATATTTTAATATTGGCACATCCATGTTATCTCTTCATTTCACCATATCTCATAATAGGGAGAATGATAAAGGAAACTACACAGACTTCATGAGAAAGGTACAACAAAACACCAATTTCATATCTAAAAGAAAGCTCATACAACACTAATAAACAAACAACACTTATCTGAAACTCTTTCTCATAGCAAAACCCTTGTAGCATTTCCTAGGAAATGCAGGAAGAAGATATCTTTCACTTTTCCCCTTCTCTAACACTCTTATAGAAAGATTCACACTCAATCTCACCATAAAAACTCTAAACTCTTAAAGAAACTCACAAATTGACTCCAAAATGGTGGTGGAATGAAGATAGAAAAGTGTATGGTGTGTAGGAAGATGAAATGAAATGAGGAATGGAAAAGAAGGAGCACTTTTTTCTGATGAATGGCGGCCCCATATAGAGCCTCAAGTCGGTTCTCGAATAGGTGCCTCCAAAATCTCTTTAAAAAGTGTCCAAATATGTCAAATCTTCTAGAATCAGTGGTTGAACTGAAATTTGCGTCGTCGATGCCATTCTTACATCGTTAGCGCCAGTGTCTCACAATTTAAATTTGACCTCTCTATCAAACAGTGTCGTCGATGCTACTTCTGGCGTCGTTTGTGTNTCAGGGCTGGACAGTGCTTTACAGCTCTCATGAAACAATTCCATGTATCTGCATCAATGCCGTAAAAAGGACAATTGCATGATAATAGATTTTAATTTTAGGAGTTAGTACAGTTGTAAACAGTTCTGAAGGGCTTTTCTTCGAAAAAAGATAAAAATAATGTATTTATATGCCATACAATTCTCATGTATTTACACATCCAAAACTTAAAATTTTTTTATATTTGTATTTATTACACTTCCATGAGTTTATGATGAATTTATGATTGAAAATACGGTTGTAATCAAGCCAAGCTTGAGCGAGTTCAGCTCGATCGAAATAGCTCGGGTTCACAATCGGCTCGTGTTCGAAATCGGCTCGTGAACAGTGTTTTTGTGTTCGGCTCAATTTAAATATTTGTGTTCGTGTTCGGCTCGCGTTCGACTCGAAATTGACTCGTTAAACTAAAATTGAGAAAAATAGATGTAAAGTGTGAGATTCGAACCTGGATCAAATCTATACAAAAGAAGACATTAACCACATTGCCACATGAGATGTTATGATTTAAACTTAGATATAAATATATATAATATATTATTATATAAATAATATATGTAATATATTGTTATATAAAAAGTTATATAATTTTTTTTCAAGCCATTTCGAGACGAACACGAGCGAATAATTTATATTTCGAGCTTAAAAATTTGTTCGTATTCGGCTCGTTAGGTCAAGTATTTCTCAAACAACGAGCCAAATTTAAAGCCTTACTTGAAAGGTTGTACTTTATCCTTGATGAGATGTTCAACATTTGAATGATGTGTGGTCTGTATGTATATGCCCAATATAAATATAATACCACAGGAGGCGTTAAAGAATGGTCTGAATTCATTTACAAAAACTTCATAGAACTTTCAGAAATGTGAGTACTTATTAGATGAATGCCAACATCGAATCATTCCTATAAAATGTTACGCATCGTCCTAATTAAAATGCATGATTAAAGATTAATCATTCATGAGATAGATTAAACAGGGGAAATTTACAAACATTCCACTAATTCTTAACGTATTAAGATATTGTTATTTTGACCCCCAATTAATGAACTAAGACAAAAGGGCAATTTTGTAATGTGGCACCGCCACCTACCACATCTCACCTACCGGCCACCTACCGGCCACCTACCGGCCACCTACCTCCCACCTACCTCCCACCTACCACTCTCTTGCTTCTATAAATAGAGAAGGTGTGAGGCCTAGGAGAGAAAGGGAGAAGAGATCTTAAGCTACCACAAAGGATANATATATATATATATATATATATATATATATATATATATATATATATATATATATATATTAAAAGGAATGGTCTAAGGTTATTAGACGAGCCCCAACATTCACTAGGTGTTCTAAATATTCAAGTAACACATTCTACAGACATATAATAATAATTATAATAATAATATAGCTTAGTTACTCATGGAATAGTGGTTAGGGGTGTAGGCGATATAGCATAGTTATTCATGATATAGCTGTTGAGGGTGTAGGTCGCAGGTTAGAATCTCCCATATTGTCTTTTATAGTCACATTTCCAAATAATAATAATACATGCATACATACATAACTCGAATTACGAAATTGTAATATAAATTTCAGGTTATTTTTTGACATAGCTACGTAGTGCCTTCCTAAAATAATATGTTGCTCCTCCTCTAATGATAGAAGATAGTGTGTAGATATATATCAGTGGTGGAACTTATTTAACATCATTATAACACTCATATTCCTATAGTCACTTTAGTCTCTTTAATTATATAAATATTTTCGATCATTCAAGATTAATGATATTAGTCTAGTTACAAATAAATCATATCATGAATATTTAATAGATACAGAAAAACATACACAAAAATTCAATTATACCATCTTAAATTTGAAACTCATCAGATTCATTTTTTTTAAATATCTTTCAATAACCTCTTATTTATGTTAAATGCTGGCTAAGATTGAAAAATCATTCATGTTCATCTTATTCAATACTTCCTAGATACATAAAAAATATACTTAGAAATTCAATTATAGCATTCTAAATTTGAAGTTCACGAGAATAATTTTTTTTAATGATCGATATATATAGAAAGATAGACAACAACATGTGCTTGTCTACCTCATATGTGTTAATTCAACCCAGATGGATTCTAACCTGAAACAGAGGGGACTTAAGCCGAAGCTGTCAAACAAAAAGTTACTAGTTGTGCATGACGTTTTATTTATCTAAATAAATTTTGGTTCCACCTTCCATATTCATCTTATTAAAATAACTACTCACCAACTCTTATATTTTCTGTTTCCAAAATAAAATTATTTTATTATCCCTAAAATAAAATAGTAATAAAAAATCAAACTTTTAGAAAATGCATTAATCAAATACCTCAGATTAAGAACAGAGCGAGCAGCGGGCGGCCAAGATTGAAGGAGAGGAGTATTTACTTTCTTCAAGCTCTGACAACAACAAATGAGAGTAAAAGCTAAGCTTTTTTGCATCATCCTGGAAAGTGCTTTGCCGCAGCGTACGACAAAAGGATTGACGATTTACTGTTTGAAGAGTGGCGGCAAACGCACTTTGCTCGCAATTCTGTAACAGTAGCTCTGCAGCTCTGCTTCCGCTGCTAAAAGCCTAAAAGCCTGTCATTTTCTCAGCAAGAATAGCGCCGCAAGGCAGGGCTGTAATTCAAGCGATTGCACTTTTGAACGGTAGAAAATGACGATTCAACTTAGAAGGGAAGCTCTTAGTTTTATTTATTTGTTGGGGCAATTACATAAGTAGCAACCAAAGCATTGCTACTTACTAATCTAGCATTCTCTTTTCTTTTCGCTCAAAAATCAAAATTCATGATAAGACCCAAATATTTTTTTCTAGTTTCTTATAAAATTCTCAGTAACTTGATCATGACACTTATAAATACATTAATTCAATTTGTTCAAAATATCAATACATATGCTTAACAAAGGTCANTTTCTCGGCAAGAATAGCGCCGCAAGGCAGGGCTGTAATTCAAGCGATTGCACTTTTGAACGGTAGAAAATGGCGATTCAACTTAGAAGGGAAGCTCTTAGTTCTATTTATTTATTGGGGCAATTACACAAGTAGCAACCAAAGCATTGCTACTTGCTAATCTAGCATTCTTTTTTCGCTCAAATATCAAAATTCATGATAAAACCCAAATATTTTTTTCTAGTTTCTTATAAAATTGTCGGTGACTTGATCATGACACCCATAAATATATTAATTCAAATGTTTAAAATATCAATACAGATACTTAAGTAATCAAACAAAAGTCGGTTATATAAACCACATAATTTTTATGTATTTGCATATTTGAAATATTGATACACCATCAATAAATTTCTAACATTTATCTCGAATCCCGATTTATAACACGGATCCTGAGGTAACTTATGGAGTAAGAAACGTTAAAACTTTGATTAAAAGTCAATTAGAATTTTGATTTCAGCAAACTTGATGTCAAACTGATCGACTCGACTACAAGGCCCAACGATACCAAAATCGGTTCAATCCGAGTAAAATCAAACACATACCAAGTTATTAAATAGCTTTTGGAAGTTTTTCGGGCATAATTAGAAGGTCAAATGGATTTCAAATATAAGATGTTTAACGTCAAATCAAGCATCTCGACAAGACAAATTCAAAGAGTTCAAGATCGCTCAATTCTAAGATCATTAAGACATTTAAAAATCCATTGAACATCGTTTGATCAAGGGGATCTCTCAGTGATGTCCAATGAAGAGTGTTTGGGATTCCTTTTTTATTTACAACATGGACTCTATAAATAAACTCCTACCACTTTCATGGGATGACATCTTAGATCACGGGCAGGAGGAAGACCAGAGCCTGCAAAAGAGGGACATGCAATCTCACATTTTGCATCGCAAGATCTGGACATCTCCAGCCACCGCTGCCTTCAGCCTCTGTCGCCTCGCTGCCGCCACTTCCGGCCACCGACGCTCTTCACCGACCTCTTGCATTTACAACCGCCAACCATCGTCAACCACCATCTACCTCTAACTCCTGCAGTCACCGGCCAACGCCACCCGCTAACTCCGTTCGTCGCCACCTTTGACCAGCACTAGCGACGACCACCTTTGGCCAAATCGGGTTGTCACCCTCATGCTAACTCCAACCGACGCCAGAGACCACTATCGACTATTATTGGCCACCACCTGCTCCTTGCAACTAAGTAAGTAACATACAATGTGAAATCTCGTTGTAAATTGCAAAGTAACAACCCACTTCATTTACGGTGCAATAACACTTCCCAAAAGATGGTGTAACAAAACACTCCAAAAATGGTGACAATCTCGAGACTCTTAAAGCTCCCTTACCTAATCTTTCGACTTTGGCCCACGTGGCCTATAAACATTGTCACAGCACCCTTATGACCTAAGTGACCAACTATGGCACGTGTGGTTCACAACTTCTGCAGCTCTCGACTCCGGTCATCACAGTCCACAGACTTCATCCTAGCGCACCACCCCCACGACTTACAGACGTTATCACAGTTCACCACTACGACCTATGAGACCAGCTATTGCTTACGTGGTTCACTGCTCGTGCAAATCCCGAATCCAAGCATTACGACCTACAAACATAACCACAGCTTAAATACATCATTGTAATTCACAACTCCCGAATCCAAGCATGACGACCTACAAACATCATCACAACTCGTGCAACTCTCGACTCTGTCCCTCACCACTTAAATACATCATTGCAATTCACCACTACGGCTTCTGTAATCAACTTCATCCTACATGTCTCACAACTCATCCAGCTTTCTACTACGGTCTTTGTGGCCAACCGACATTCTTGAACAATTTGTTTCATCTCACCTGGACAACTAGTACAATAGCTTTCAATTATTGCTTATATGACAAGCCGATTTTTTGCCATCTTCTACAACATTCACAACAAGCTACTTGAAGGCAATTGACTACGGCCCTTGAAACTTACTATTACTGAGAACTACATTCATTACAACTAGAATATGACTATGATTGATAAACCACTAGAACACATTTATAGTGATTATCTATGTAATTTCATCTTTTGTAATTTAAGAAAAAAATGAACCTGTGTATTATTTTCAACTGGGCTAGAACTTACAATTTTTTTTTTCCTTTTTAGTGTTTTACACGTAACAAATGTGTCTCATCACGCTTCTCTTTTATTATCTCAATGTGTGTTGGGACTTTTTGTACATGCTTAATTTATGACANACCAGCGACGACCACCTTTGGCCAAATCGGGTTGTCACCCTCATGCTAACTCCAACCGACGCCAGAGACCACCATCGACTATCATTGGCCACCACTTGCTCTTTGTAACTAAGTCAATAACATAAAATGTGAAATCTCGATGCATACNTGACCAGCACCAGCGACGACCACCTTTGGCCAAATCGGGTTGTCACCCTCATGCTAACTCCAACCGACGCCAAAGACCACCATCGACTATCATTGGCCACCACTTGCTCTTTGCAACTAAGTCAGTAACATACAATGTGAAATCTCGATGCATATTGCAAAGTAACAACACACTTCATTTACAGTGCAATGACACTTCCCAAAAGATGGTGTAACAATACATTCCAAAAATGGTGACAATCTCGAGACTCTTAAAGCTCCCTTACCGCATCTTTCGACTTTGGCCCACGTGGCCTATGAACATCATCACAGCTCACCCATATGACCTACGTGACCAACTATGGCACTTGTGGTTCACAACTTTTGAAGCTCTCGACAATGGTCATCACAGTCCACAGACTTCATCCTAGCCCACCACCACAACCTATGTTGTTTACAGCTTGTACAAGTCATGACTCTGGTCATCGCTGTCTGCGGATGTCATTAAAGCTCAACACTATGGCCTGTGTCACCAGCTATGACAAACATTGTTCACAGATCGTACAACTCCTAGCTCCAACCCCCCGCAACTTACAGACGTCATCACAGTTCACCACTACGGTCTATAAGACCAGCTACTGCTTACGTGGTTCACTGCTCGTGCAAATCCGAAATCTAAGCATTACGGCCTACAGACGTCATCACAGCTTACCACTATGACCTACATAACAATTACGATTTACGTGGTTCACAACTCGTGCAACTCTCGACTCTGGCCCCACCACTTAAATACATCATTACAATTCACCACTATGACTTCTGTGATCAACTTCATCCTACATGTTTCACAACTCATCCAGCTTTTTACTACAGTCTTTGTGGCCAACCGGCATTCCTGACCCAATTTGTTTCATCTCACATGGACAACTGGTACAATAGCTTTCAATTATTGCTTATATGACAAGCCGACATTATTGCCACCATCTACAACATTCACAACAAACTACTTGAAGGCAATCAACTACGGGCCTTGAAACTTACTATCACTGAGAACTACATTCATTACAACTAGAATATGGCTATGACCGATCACTATTACACATTATAGTGATCATCTATGTAATTTCATCACTGTAATTTAGGAAAAAAGTGAATATGTGTATTATTTTCAAATGTGCTAGGTCTTGTAGTTTTTTTTAATTTTTAGTGTTTTCCACATATAAAATGTGTCTCATCACACTTCTCTTTTATTATCTGAACGTGTGTGGGGACTTTTTGTACACTTAGACGCTTAATTTATGACTTTATAACATTCAAATTTTTATCATATTAAATTAACCCTATTATTAATTTTTAAAAAATAAAACATACCTTTCCATTACGTTAAAATATTATATATATAAATATCTATTTTTTAGATATTAGATATATAATTACCAAAAAAAAAATGTGTGACGTGGACGCATGCAAATCTCAAAGCAAGTAGCAAAGATTGCTTTCAATAAAGAATACATTTATGGTCTTTTTGTGATAGCTTAATATATATTTTTTAAAATAATTGCATTTTGGCTATTATCTTTTATTATTTTAAAAAATTATGAAAATAATTTTATTTTCTTACAAACTGATCTGTTAGCATGTGATAACTATAAAAAATTATTATCCATGTTTTAAAATTTTTAAAAATATTTATAATATCACAAAAATTTCAAANATAAAAAATTATTATCCATGTTTTAAAATTTTTAAAAATATTTATAATATCACAAAAATTTCAAAAAAAAAACTATATTCTCCACAATAATGTTACAATAGGCCAAAATTGCTTCGAGAACAAAAAAATGCTAAACAAGCATTTATGTAAGAGGATATGAAAGCCAATGATTAGTTGCTTCAACCTATGGCTTATCATGTAAGAAAATAAAAATTACAGGGACTTTAAATATCCTACATCTTGNGACAAGAGTCGACACGACTTATACCCTAAGAGTAAACATGACAAAACTAAATACCCCCACTTCAAATATAAAAGTTTTGAATGTTTAAATATCCCGATGATGGTTATGTTGTATAAGGATTTCAACCGAATGGGTCAATCTTTCAAATAAACACTTTCAAAATAATCAATTAAAATATCCATGCTAAAAATCAATCAGTAAAAGCTAAAAGCAAATTTCATCCACCATTCACAACAGTTTGTCGAGAGTGATAAGTTTTACACTAACTTCAGCTCACAAAGATCAAATGTCATATCAAATGCACTTCTATATTCACAATTAAAGTACTTGAAAATTAGTAAGGACGTGACTCGAGTCCTCTGTCCTCGTGGTTTGACTCAATGACACTATAAATTAGCGGTTACGACCAGAACCCTTTGATTAGGTGGTTCTCGTCAAATGACTCCATTACATTACGGTCACGGTATAATTGACTTTCATAAAGCTTTCTGTCAATCAAGTTCGATTTAAATTTATCCTTTTAAACAAGTATCCACTCAGGATTTAATGACCCGAGATGACGAAACAATAGGATATTGATCGATTTTGTCTTAATTCTCCCACCATCTGCTTTAAGCTTCAAGTGGTAAATTCTACAATTTAAATCTTAAGTACGTTGCTATTATATAATGAATATTTAATTCTTAATAACTAACCTTAATCAAAAGTGCTATCCCATTATCGAAATGGATAATTAACTATAGTGTGTTTATGAAAAACCACAAATCCGAGATAAAAAAGTTATTACAAAATAATGGTAAAATCTCTAAGTTTTGTCTCATCTACAATCTAATATAACTTCTGAAAATTTGACCTTCCTAAGCTCTCTCAACAAAATAAAGTAAAAAACAAAATGCAAAGAGTTCACAGGGAGCGGTCATTTTCGGAGGCCACACACATATGCAACTTTCATTCCTCCTTTGCATCTCCTACTTTGGCTCCATATTTGATATAATTGACAATCCTCTCATTAGAGGAGAGAATTCATCCATTTACATGTGGCCATTTTACTGAGTTTATAAATGTGTCAAATTAACTCCTAATTATTTTAAAATTGAACTCTAATAATCCTCCATCAAAACTATCTAAACCACAATTTTAAGCGGCTGTAGCTATTTTAACTTTTCATTAAACTCTAAAAATAAAATGCTCCCATGTAAATTATTAGATACTCTTTTGTCACCCTACTAGTTTATGTTTCATATAAAAACAAGGGCATTTACATACATACCAAAAAAATCTTATGTATCTACATAACTAATACCTAAACTTTCAAATTTAATTACATTATTAACAATTAAATCCTTAACAACACATCAAAAATATAACCATTTTTAATTTTTTAAAGTGAAATAAGTCTTTTCATGCATAGATTTAAGAATATAAACATCAAACATATAATATGTAAATATTTAAAAATTATGTATCATACACACAAATTTCTATAAAAAAAAAAAACCAATTTCTCATTCCTTTAATCCATGATATTTATTTTGGTACTCTTTTGTTCGGCAGCATCTGCATTCCCAATCCAGAAATCTTGCTTAATAAACACAAAGGAAAAAAAAATGAAAACTTTAAATAAATGTGATTTGCATTAATGACAGTTACATTAAATCTGGCTACTGTTGCATCGGAAAGCAACCACATGACACATAACGGTCGCCCAAACAAGCGCTTTGCTGCATCCTCATCTTCCGCGCCTCCTCCCCCGCTCTTAAAAGCTGCTGCGAGTGCTGCACCCGAGCTTCCACCCTCCACTCCTCAGATCTCCTGTGCACAACTGCCATCCTCTTCATCAGCTTCTCCTCCAAGCTCGATCTCATGTTCTGAATCTTCACCT
>JXCR01090960.1:13816-46506 GCA_002079205.1 Phalaenopsis hybrid cultivar | reverse complement strand
CTAATGATAGAAGATAGTGTGTAGATATATATCAGTGGTGGAGCTTATTTAACATCATTATAACACTGATATTCCTATAGTCACTTTAATTATATAAATAATTTATCATATCATGAATATTTAATTGATACAGAAAAATATACACAAAAATTCAATTATAACATCTTAAATTTGAAACTCATTAGATTCAATTTTTTTTAATATCTTTCAATAACCTCTTATTTATGTTAAATGCTGGCTATGATTGAAAAATCATTCATGTATCATCTTATTCAATACTTCGCTGATACATAAAAAATATANTATATATATATATATATTAAAAGGAATGGTCTAAGGCTATTAGACGAGCCCCAACATTCCCTAGGTGTGCTAAATATTTGAGTAACACATCCTATATGCATATAATAATAATTATAATAAAAATATAGCTCAGTTACTCATGACATAGTGGTTAGGGGTGCAGGTGATATAGCATAGTTACTCATGATATAGTCGTTGAGGGTGTAGGTCGCAGGTTAGAATCTCTCATATTGTCTTTTATACTCACATTTCCAAATAATAATAATACATACATACATACATAACTCAAATTATGAAATTGTAATATAAATTTCAGGTTATTTTTTGACATAGTTAGGTAGTGCCTTCCTAAAATAATATGTTGCTCCTCCTCTAATGATAGAAGATAGTGTGTAGATATATATCAGTGGTGGAGCTTATTTAACATCATTATAANATATATATATATATATATATATATATATATATATATATATATACGAGCCCCAACATTCCCTGGGTGTGCTAAATATTTGAGTAACACATCCTACAGACATATAATAATAATTATAATAATAATATAGCTCAGTTACTCATGGCATAGCGGTTAGGGGTGTAGGTGATACAACATAGTTACTCATGATATAGCTGTTGACGGTGTAGGTCGCAGGTTAGAATCTCCCATATTGTCTTTTATACTCACATTTCCAAATATTAATAATAATACAAACATACATACATAACTCAAATTACGAAACTGTAATATAAATTTCAGGTTATTTTTTTGACATAGCTAGGTAGTGCCTTCCTAAAATAATTTGTTGCTCCTCCCCTAATGATAGAAGATAGTGTGTAGATATATATCAGTGGTGGAGCTTATTTAACATCATTATAGCACTGATATTCCTATAGTCACTTTAATTATATAAATAATTTATCATATCATGAATATTTAATTGATACAGAAAAATATACACAAAAATTCAATTATAACATCTTAAATTTGAAACTCATTAGATTCAATTTTTTTTAATATCTTTCAATAACCTCTTATTCATGTTAAATGCTGGCTAAGATTAAAAAATCATTCATGTATCATCTTATTCAATACAAAAAAATATACTTAGAAATTCAATTATAGCATTCTAAATTTGAAGTTCATGAGAATAATTTTTTTTAATGATCGATATATATAGAGAGATGGACAACGAAATGTGCTTGTCTACCTCATATGTACTAATTCAACCCAGATAGATTCTAACCCGAAAGAGAGGGGACTTATGCCGAAGCTGTCAAATAAAAGGTACGAGTTGGGCAATAAGTTTTATTTATCTAAATAAATTTTGGTTCCGCCTTCCATATTCATCTTATTAAAATAAGTGCTCACAAACTCTTATATTTGCTGTTTTCCAAAATAAAATCATTTTATTATCCCTAAAATAAAAGAGTCATAAAAAATTAAACTTTTAGAAAATGCATTAATCAAATACCTCAAATTAAGAACAGAGCGAGCAGCGGGCGGCCAAGATTGAAGGAGCGGAGTATTTACTTTCTTCAAGCTCTGACAACAACAAATGAGAGTAAGAGCTAAGCTTATTTGCATCATCCTGGAAAGTGCTTTGCCGCAGCGTACGACAAAAGGATTGACGATTTACTGTTTGAAGAGTGGCGGCAAACGCACTTTGCTCGCAATTCTGTAACAGTAGCTCTGCAGCTCTGCTTCCGCTGCTAAAAGCCTAAAAGCCTGTCATTTTCTCAGCAAGAATAGCGCCGCAAGGCAGGGCTGTAATTCAAGCGATTGCACTTTTGAACGGTAGAAAATGACGATTCAACTTAGAAGGGAAGCTCTTAGTTTTATTTATTTGTTGGGGCAATTACATAAGTAGCAACCAAAGCATTGCTACTTACTAATCCAGCATTCTCTTTTCCCTCAAATATCAAAATTCATGGTAAGACCCATATATTTTTTTTCTAGTTTCTTATAAAATTCTCAATGACTTGATCGTGACACCCATAAATACATTAATTCAATTTGTTCAAAATATCAATACATATGCTTAACAAAGGTCGNTTTTAATTTTCATTACTCAAAAGATTTTTTTTGAGATTATCTCGAAATTCATACCGATAAAGTCATTCAAAGTTCTGGTTTCATTAAACTTAGTCAAATTGAGCAGCTCAATGAGACTGATTCAATTATACAAAATTGATATAATCAAAGTCAAATCAAGCTCAAATCAAGCAATTAAACTAATTTTAGAAGTTTTTCGAGTATATTTGGGAAGTCGAATTAATGTTGAAAATAATAAGCTTATGGTCGAATTGAGCATCTAAACAAGACGAATTCAACAAGCTCAAAATTGCTCAATTCCGAGATCATTTAAATACTTAAATGTCTATTAAACACCGTATTATCCAATAAAGCTCTCTAGACCCTACGATTAACATGATTCATATTACTACATTAATTGCATTCAGAACACTATTAATAGAGCCCCACTCCTCTCATGAGAGGGATGGGAGTTTGAGATATGAGGAAAAACTTAAAGATTTGAGAAGGAGCTGAAGTCCGACACCATCACCATCGGTTGCCACTAACCTCTGTACCGCCGAACATCAACGACTTTTGCCGATTGTCGTCGACCACCGCCTACTATCGTCGATCACTGCAAACTATCATTAACCACCGCCGACTGTCGTCGATCACTGCCAACCACCATCAACCATCACCGACTAAACATTTTCAATTGCTATTGGTCGCAGCTCGTTCTTGGTTGCCACTTGTTCCTAGCAACAAATCCATCAGCAAGTTGACGTTGTAACTTGGGAAACCTAGTAACCCTTTTTCGCATGTGGGACAAACAGTTCCAACTGTAATCATCTATTTATAGTGGAAATCTTCAATTGAGTCGTGTCAGGTGGCTTTTCCCTTTCTTAGTTTTTCATGTAAAAATTTATGGTGTCATTATTAGTTTTTTTCTTTTCCNTCACTGCAAACTATCATTAACCACCGCCGACTGTCGTCGATCACTGCCAACCACCATCAACCATCACCGACTAAACATTTTCAATTGCTATTGGTCGCAGCTCGTTCTTGGTTGCCACTTGTTCCTAGCAACAAATCCATCAGCAAGTTGACGTTGTAACTTGGGNTCACTGCAAACTATCATTAACCACCGCCGACTGTCGTCGATCACTGCCAACCACCATCAACCATCACCGACTGAACATTTTCAATTGCTATTGGTCGCCGCTCATTCTTGGTTGCCACTTGTTCCTAGCAACAAATCCATCAGCAAGTCGAGGTTGTAACTTGGAAAACCTAGTAACCCTTTTTCGCATGTGGGACAAACAGTTCCAACTGTAATCATCTATTTATAGTGGAAATCTTCAATTGAGTCGTGTCAGGTGGCTTTTCCCTTTCTTAGTTTTTCATGTAAAAATTTATAGTGTCATTATTAGTTTTTTTTTTCTGAGTGTGTATTGAATCTTCATACCACGATAAGACGATAATCTGCCACTCTAGTATCATGAATTTCTAACACGCATCATATGTCAATCCATAATTTAGTATGAATAGATTTAGACATAGAGTAGGCCTAGAAGTCGGTTATCAATCCATGGGTCGCCGGATTTCCAAATATCCATCGAGTATGGCCCTTTGGGGTGTTCTGGTTATTCCTCTTATTTGAATTTGGTGATTATCATAACAACATAAGTAAGAGAATGGGGGCGAATACTAAAAGCCTCGAGCAATCTTACTTGTGTTCGAATGGAATTGTAAGACACATTTGGCTTCAATTACTTAGAAATCAAAATACAATGTGGAATAGGATCACGTAAATTCGAGAAGCCCAAGTAATAAATTCGTAAATATTCTGTATATAAATAAGAGAATTTTAAGGGTTATATATTAAATAAGCGTTCATAAATAAAGGTAAATCTTAACCAAAAGGGAAGAAGAAATGGCATCTCCCAAATTATTATATTTGCATGGTTTCACAAGTTCTACTTCTTACTTTTGGGTAATTTTGCATATTTTCTAAATTCTTCTCTAAATTGACTCTTTCGCCCACAATTTGAGTCAAATATGTTGTGAAACCATTAAGTAGAATGAAGCTAAACTCTTAAATAATATAAAAGTAAAATTTTATTAGAAACTTCAAAGTTAGGAGTGTTTGTCCTAGAGCACTTCTAAGAGGGGTTATCCTTGGGAAGTTAATCCAATTGAGCACAACTATGAGGCCACCAAAGCCAAAGCGTAAATTATCTTCATGAGTGAGAGCTTGTGTCATTACAAATGTTATTAGAGCAATACACAAGTCTAAAGATAAAAGTATATGCATGGTGAATGATTTTTGGGTTAGGAAAACTGACCAGAACATCAATTACTTAAAATGGGAGAGATTGTGAAACCCTTAAAAAGAAATGAAGCTAAATTCATAAAACATTAATGTACCTTTTGGTGTAATAGTTGGGATTTCTCTGGAAACTCCAAAGTTAGGCGCGCTCACATTGGAACACTCCTTGGATTGGTGACCTCCTTGAAAGTTACACCAACGGGCAAAACTGTGAGANATGGTGACAATCTCGAGACTCTTAAAGCTCCCTTACCGCATCTTTCGACTTTGGCCCACGTGGCCTATGAACTTCATCACAGCTCACCCATATGACCTACGTGACCAACTATGGCACTTGTGGTTCACAACTTCTGAAGCTCTCGACTATGGTCATCACAGTCCACAGACTTCATCCTAGCCCACCACCACAACCTATGTTGTTTACAACTTGTACAAGTCATGACTCTGGTCATCGCTGTCTGCAGGTGTCATCAAAGCTCACTACTATGGCCTGTGTCACCAGCTACGACAAACATTGTTCATAGATCGTACAACTCCTAGCTCCAACCCCCGCAGCTTATAGACGTCATCACAGTTAACCATTATGGTCTATAAGACTAGCTAATGCTTACATGGTTCACTGCTCGTGCAAATCCCGAATCCAAGCATTACGGCCTACAGACGTCATTACAGCTTACCGCTATGGCCTACATAACAATTATGATCTACTTGGTTCACAACTCGTGCAACTCTCGACTCTGGCCCCCACCACTTAAATACATCATTGCAATTCACCATTACGGCTTCTGTGATCAACTTCGTCCTACATGTCTCACAACTCATCCAGCTTTCTACTACGGTCTTTGTGGCCAACCGACATTCCTGACACAATTTGCTTCATCTAACATGGACAACTAGTACAATAGCTTTCAATTATTGCTTATATGACAAGCCGACATTATTGTCACCATCCACAACATTCACAACAAACTACTTGAAGGCAATCAACTACGGCCCTTGAAACTTACTATTACTGAGAACTACATTCATTACAATTAGAATATGATTATGATTGATAAACTACTAATACACATTTATAGTGATTATCTATGTAATTTCATCCTTTGTAATTTAAGAAAAAAATGAACCTGTGTATTATTTTCAACTGGGCTAAAACCTATAGTTTTTTTCCTTTTTAGTGTTTTCCACGTAAAAAATGTGTCTCATCACGCTTCTCTTTTATTATCTCATTGTGTGTTGGGACTTTTTGTACACTAAGATGCTTAATTTATGACTTCATAACATTCAAATTTTTATCATATTTAATTAACCCTATTATTAATTTTTTTTAAAATAAAACATACCTTTCCATTACGTTAAAATATTATATATATGAATATCTATTTTTTAGATATTAGATATATAAATACAAAAAAAAAATGTGTGACGTGGACGCAAATAAATCTCAGAGCAAGTAGCAAAGATTGCTTTCAATAAAGAATTCATTTTTGGTCTTTTTGTGATAGCTTAACATATAGTTTTTAAAATAATTGCATTTTGGCTATTATCTTTTATTATTTTAAAAAAATTATGAAAATAATTTTATTTTTTACAAACTGATCTGTTAGCATGTGATAACTATAAAAAATTATTATCCATGTTTTTAAAAATTTTAAAAATATTTATAATATCACAAAAATTTCAAAAAAAAAAACTATATTCTCCACAATAATGTTACAATAGGCCAAAATTGCTTTGAGAACAAAAAAAAATGCTAAACAAGCATTTATGTAAGAGGATATGAAAACCAATGATTAGTTGCTTCAACCTATGGCTTATCATGTAAAAAATAAAAATTACAGAGACTTTAAAGATCCTACATCTTTTACATAAAATAACGGCTTACAAACTCTCATGCATTAAAATATTGTTTGCTTTAGAGTTTCCGGAGAAATCCCAACTATTACACCAAAAGGCACATTAATATTTTGTGAATTTAGCTTCATTTCTATTTAAGGGTTTCACAATCTCTCTCATTTAAGTAACTGATGTTCTGGTCAGTTTTCCTAACCCAAAAATCATTCACCATGCATATACTTTTATCTTTAGACTTGTGTATTGCTCTAATAACATTTGTAATAACACAAGCTCTCGCTCATCAAGATAATATCTGCTTTGGCTTTAGTGGCCTCATAGTTGTGCCCAATTGGATTAACTTCCCAAGGATTGCTCTAGGACAAACACTCCTAACTTTGAAGTTTCTAATAAAATTTTACCTTTATATTATTTAAGAGTTTAGCTTCATTCCNTTGGTGTAACTTTCAAGGAGGTCACCAATCCAAGGAGTGTTCCAATGTGAGCGCGCCTAACTTTGGAGTTTCGGGAGAAATCCCAACTATTACACCAAAAGACACATTAATGTTTTATGAATTTAGCTTCATTTCTTTTTAAGGGTTTCACAATCTCTCACATTTAAGTAACTGTCGTTCTCATCAGTTTTTTTAACCCAAAAATCATCCACCATGCATATACTTTTATCTTTAAACTTGTGTATTGCTCTAATAACATTTGTAATTAACATTTGTAATAACACAAGCTCTCACTCATCAAGATAATATCCGCTTTGGCTTTGGTGGCCTCATAATTGTGCCCAATTGGATTAACTTCCCAAGGATAACCCCTCATAGAAGTTCTCTAGGACGAACACTCCTAACTTTGAAATTTCTAATAAAATTTTACCTTTACATTATTTAAGAGTTTAGCTTCATTCCACATAATGGTTTCACAACATATTTGACTCAAATTTTGGGAGAAAGAGTCAATTTAGAGAAGAACTTAGAAAATATGCAAAATTACCCAAAAGTAAGAAGTAGAGCTTGTGAAACCATGCAAATACAATAATTTGGGAGATGCCATTTCTTCCTCCCTTTTGGTTAAGATTTACCTTTATTTATGAAAGCTTATTTAATATATAACCCTTAAAATTCTCTTATTTATATACAGAATATTTAAAAAGTTATTATCTGGGCTTCTCTAATTTGTGTGATCCAACTCCACATTGTTTTTTGATTTCTAAGTAATTGAAGCCAAATGTGTCTTACAATTCCGTTCGAACACAAGTAAGATTGCTTGAGGCTTTTAGTATTCGTCCATATTCTCTTACTTATGTTGTTATGATAATCACCAAATTCAAATAAGAGGAATAACCAGAACACCCGAAAGGGCCATACTCGATGAATATTTGGAAATCCAGCGGCTCAAGGATTGATAAACGACTTCTAGGCCTACTCTGTCTAAATCTATTCATACTAAATTACGGATTGATATATGATGCGTGTTAGAAATTCATGATACTAGAGTAGCAGATTATCGTCTTAGCATGGTACGAATATTCAATACATATTCGGAAAAAGAAAATTTAATAATGACACTATAAGTTTTTACGTGAAAAACTAAGAAAGGGAAAAGCCACGTGGCACGACTCAATTGAAGATTTCCATTATAAATAGATGATTACAGTTGGAACTACTTGTCCTACATGCGAAAAATGGTTACTATGTTTCACAAGTTATAACGTCGACTTGCTGATGGATTTGTTGCTATGAACAGTGGCAACCAAGAATGAGCGGCGACCAATAACAATTAAAAGTGTTCAGTCGGTGATGGTTGATGGTGTTTGTCAGTGAACGACGACGGTCGGCGGTGGTCGATGATGGTTGACAGTGATCGACCATAGTGGGCGGTGGTCGACGACAATCAGCAAAAGTCGACGATGGTCGGCGGTAGTCAACAGAGGTTAGTGGCAGTCGATGGTGGTGGTGTCGGACTTCAGCTCCTTCTCAAATCTTTAAGTTTTCCCTCATATCTAAAACTCTCATCTCTCTCATGATAAGAGTGGGGCTCTATTTATAATGTTCTGGATACAATTAATTGCAGTAATATGAATCATTTTAATCATAGGGTATAGAGAGCTTCGTTGGATCAGACGGTGTTTAATAGACATTTGAGTACCTAAACGATGTCGGAATTGAGCAATTTTGAGCTTGCTGAATTCGTCTTGTCGAGATGCTCAATTCGATCATAAACTTATTATATTTAACATTCATTCAACTTCCCAAATATACTCGAAAAACTTCTAAAATTAGTTTAATTGCTTGATCTGATCTTGATTCAACTTTGATTATATCAATTTTAGTATAATCAAATCAGTCTCATTTAGCTGCTCAATTTGACTAAGTTTAATGAAATTGGTGCTTTGGATGATTTTATCGGCATGAAACTCGAGATAATCTCAAAATAATTTTTCGAGCAATGAACATTAAAAAAATATTACATTCGATTAACTGTGTGTACATCCCTGACTCTATGTAAATCAGTATTCCCTTGATACCACACTTACCCAGGACATATTTTAGTTTCACATCCATGGTGACTTCAAATGGCACATATTATTTCTTAGCGCAACTTCCCCGAAAAAACAGTAATTCTCTTTCTAAGAAACCTGTGGAGTTTCTCTCTCCCATCTCCTTGAAACCCCCTGCATCATCTTTACAAGCCTCCTTTGCTCTAAAATCCATCGGTAGGGTGAAGATTCTTCCTTTATTTACCCCGCTCCATATCTTTGCCGTTCGTCATTTCATCTGATAGATTCAGATTTCGAANGAAACCCCCTGCATCATCTTTACAAGCCTCCTTTGCTCTAAAATCCATCGGTAGGGTGAAGATTCTTCCTTTCTTTACCCCGCTCAATATCTTTGCCGTTCGTCATTTCATCTGATAGATTCAGATTTGGAAGATTTAAAATTAGAGGTTCAGTCGAGCTTCAACAAAACCAACGAAGGGTAAAAACACCACTTACCACTTTCTAATCTTCACCAAAAGGAGACCTCCGATTTTCTTAAAGTNTGAAGATTCTTCCTTTCTTTACCCCGCTCAATATCTTTGCCGTTCGTCATTTCATCTGATAGATTCAGATTTCGAAGGATTTAAAATTAGAGGTTCAGTCGAGCTTCAACAACACCAACGAAGGGTAAAAACACCACTTTCCACTTTCTAATCTTCACCAAAAGGAGACCTCCGATTTTCTTAAAGGCATTCTCAGCAATGGAGTCTAAAGAGAGCAAAGAAAATATGGAACTTTTTAACATTTCTACTGGGGGGCAGGAAGGAGAGAAATCTGCATGGTTGCAGAGGAGACTGGAAACTCCTTCAACCCCTGGCCGGCAACTGTTAAACTTCACCACAGGAAACCTTTATAAGAAGAGCTTTCCTTCCAAGTGGGATAATGCAGAGAAGTGGCTGATGAGTAGTAGCTCCTGCCATGAATCTCCTGCTGATGTACCCAAACATTCAGATTCATCAAATTCTTCTAAACCAAATGGGGCTCCGCTACAGAAAGCTCGAACCTTTGAGTCCTCTGCGAAGGAACAAGACCTCACTCAGACAAAAACGGCCCTCCATCGCGTCTCTTCAAAAGCTCTCTTGAAAGGTTGAAATCTATTTACAATATCATGGAGTAACTCAACTTAATTCCTTGAAAATTTACTCCTTTTTATCTCTCTTGATTGCGCTGCAGATAAATTCACTGATAGCGCAGAGCCTGTCTTGCCAAATTTCAAATTCTCAGAAACAAGCAAAGGAGAGATTTTGTTCAAGGATTCGTTTTTCCAACCTGAGAAAAAAACTGAAACTTCAGTTTCTACGCTTCAGAGCAGAGATGTTGGGACTGAGATAACTCCGCTCTGCAGCCTGAACACCTCGAGTTGCCACACTCCCGTGAAGTGTTCTTCTCCAGCAAGGCATAATACTCCTGCTGAAAGGTCTGGGCCTTTGGTGGCTTCCAGTACAAAAATTAACATTTCTGAGCTCCATAACTTCCATTTTGCAAAGCTTGAGCTCAGCGCTCAGTATGATTCTATGCTCTGTAACTGGAGCTCGAGGGAGGAAGAGGAAGAAGAGGTATCGAAGAGTTTGAGATACTTTGAGATGAATGATCGAGGATTGAACATTACTGAATCCAGAGCTTCGCTATGGGAAGATGAAGAGAGAGCCAAAAGCTGTATCAGGTGATTATCTGAATCATAGTTTAATTTTATTAAATGATCTTGTTACTATTGAAATCTGATAAGTCTTCTCTTTTTTGCAGGTATCAAAGAGAGAAAGCAAAGATTCAAGCTTGGGTGAATCTGCAGACTGCCAAAGCAGAAGAGAAGTCTAAAAAACTTGAGGTAATTGAAAGAAAATTTTTTATATCCTTGAAATATAAAATTGTAATTTTTAGTAGACTTTAATTAAAAACACTTTCTGCTAATTGGAGAACCCTCACAGAGGAGTAACCATCCGACGCGATTCATGTTTCTCAATGGAGCCATTATTGCTCGCGGAGAGCTTACCCAAACAGGCGCTGCGTGCGCTCTGCGATCACAGCCGTGCATCGCTGCTGTATGATAGTGGCCGCGATGCGTGGTTGTGATTGGCACGCAATAGTTAGACCTCTCAATGACAATTTACACCTCACTTTCAAACCCATGTGAAAGAAAAAATAATTCTGAATAATTGATTTTAATTTATAGCTCCAACTTGGAGAAATTTCATGTGCGCTTTCCTGTAAATTTAGCAACCAATTTGGAAAACCAACCCTCAAGAAGCCAAAATTGTTTCATACCTACCAACATTTTTTTTATCTATTTATCCATCTAACGCCTAAATTTTCATATTTACATGCAAAACACTTCAAAGGCTTAACATCACATAAAAAAAGAACGATTACTAACTTTTTACAAGTGAAATACACCTTTTTATGCATAAATTATGACATCAAAACTTTATGCGAGTAACTATCAAACTTCAGTGGAAGATATGTTAATACGTAAGAATTAGTGGTATGTTTGTAAATTTCTCCTGTTTAATCTATCTCATGAATGATTAATCTTTAATCATGCATTTTAATTAGGACGATGCATAACATTTTATAGGAATGATTCGATGTTGGCATTCATCTAATAAGTACTCACATTTCTGAAAGTTCTATGAAGTTTTTGTAAATGAATTCAGACCATTCTTTAACGCCTCCTGTGGTATTATATTTATATTGGGCATATACATACAGACCACACATCATTCAAATGTTGAACATCACATCAAGAATAAAGTACAACTTTTCAAGTAAGGCTTTAAATTTGGCTCGTTGTTTGAGAATAACTTGACCTAACGAGCCGAACACGAACAAATTTTTAAGCTCGAAATATAAANGTAACCATCCGATGCGATTCATGTTTCTCAATGGAGCCATTATTGCTCGCGGAGAGCTTACCCAAACAGGCGTTGCGTGCGCTCTGTGATCACAGCCGTGCATCGCTGCTGTATGATAGTGGCCGCGATGTGTGGTTGTGATTGGCACGCAATAGTTAGACCTCTCAATGACAATTTACACCTCACTCTCAAACCCATGTGAAACAAAAAAAATTCTGAATAATTGATTTTAATACATAGCTCCAACTTGGAGAAATTTCATGTGCGCTTTCCTGTAAATTTAGCAACCAATTTGGAAAACCAACCCTCAAGAAGCCAAAATTGTTTCATACCTGCCAACATTTTTTTTATCTATTTGTCCATCTAACGCCTAAATTTTCATATTTACATGCAAAACACTTCAAAGTCTTAACATCACATAGAAAAAGGACGATTAGTAACTTTTTACAGGTGAAATACAGCTTTTTATGCATAAATTATGACATCAAAAACTTTATGCGAGTAACTATCAAACTCCAGTGGTAGATATGTTAATACGTTAAGAATTAGTGGTATGTTTGTAAATTTCCCCTGTTTAATTAGGACGATGCATAACATTTTATAGGAATGATTCGATGTTGGCATTCATCTAATAAGTACTCACATTTCTGAAAGTTCTATAAAGTTTTTGTAAATGAATTGAGACCATTCATTACCGCCTCCTGTGGTATTATATTTATGTTGGGCATATACATACATACCACACATCATTCAAATGTTGAACATCACATCAAGAATAAAGTACAACTTTTCAAGTAAGGCTGACAATTTGGCTCGTTGTTCGTGAGCACCTAACGAGGGAACAAATTTTTAAGCTCGAAATGTAAACAAGCTAAACACGAATACAGTTTGTTCGCTCCGTGTTCGGCTCGAAATGACTCGAAAAAAAAATTATATAACTTTTTATATAACAATATATTTTATATATTATTTATATAATAATATATTATATATATTTATATTTAAATTTAAATCATAATACCTCATGAGATAATGTGACTAGTGTCTTCTTTTGTATAGATTTGATCCAGGTTCGAATCCCACACTTTACATCTATTTTTATTAATTTTAGTTTAACGAGCCAATTTTGAGTCGAACATGAACACAAATATTTAAATTGAGTTGAAAACAAAAATACACGAGTCGATTTCGAACACGAGCCGATTGTGAACCGGAGCTATTTCGAACGAGCCGAACACGAGCCAAGCTTGAGCTCGCTCATGCTCGGCTCGATTACAACCCTATTTTCAAGCATAAATTCATCATAAACTCATGGAAGTGTAATAAATACAAATATAAAAAAATTTTAAATGTTAGATGTGTAAATACATGAGAATTGTATGGCATACAAATACATTATTTTTATCTTTTTTCGAAGAAAAGCCCTTCAGAACTGTTCACAACTGTACTAACTCCTAAAATTAAAATCTATAATCATGCAATAGTCCTTTTTACGGCATTGATGCAGATACATGGAATTGTTTCATGAGAGCTGTAAAGCACTGTCCAGCCCTGACAAACTTGGACACACTAAAAAACTCTCCATCCTAGGAACACCTTTTTCTAACCCTGCTTCCTTTCTGCTTTAATCTTCCCCATAACCCCATCACTTCAGACTTAATTTCATTTTTATAAACCCCCCCAACACCCCCATTTTGACTTTTCTCTTGTTAATCTCGCTGNTAAAACCCCCCCATTTTGACTCTTCTCTTGTTAATCTCGCTAATGATCACGTGATCACGTGATGAATTAATTCTCGTAGGTGAAGATTCAGAACATGAGATCGAGCTTGGAGGAGAAGCTGATGAAGAGGATGGCAGTTGTGCACAGGAGATCTGAGGAGTGGAGGGTGGAAGCTCGGGTGCAGCACTCGCAGCAGCTTTTAAGAGCGGGGGAGGAGGCGCGGAAGATGAGGATGCAGCAAAGCGCTTGTTTGGGCGACCGTTATGTGNTGTGCACAGGAGATCTGAGGAGTGGAGGGTGGAAGCTCGGGTGCAGCACTCGCAGCAGCTTTTAAGAGCGGGAGAGGAGGCGCGGAAGATGAGGATGCAGCAAAGCGCTTGTTTGGGTGACCGTTATGTTTCATGTGGTTGCTTTCCGATGCAACAGTAGCCAGATTTAATGTAACTGTCATTAATGCAAATCACATTTATTTAAAGTTTTCATTTTTTTTTTCCTTTGTGTTTATTAAGCAAGATTTCTGGATTGGGAATGCAGATGCCGCCGAACAAAAGAGTACCAAAATAAATATCATGGATTAAAGGAATGAGAAATTGGTTTTTTTTTTTTATAGAAATTTGTGTGTATGATACATAATTTTTAAATATTTACATATTATTTGTTTGATGTTTATATTCTTAAATCTATGCATGAAAAGACTTATTTCACTTTAAAAAATTAAAAATGGTTATATTTTTGATGTGTTGTTAAGGATTTAAATGTTAATAATGTAATTAAATTTGAAAGTTTAGGTATTAGTTATGTAGATACATAAGATTTTTTTTGGTATGTATGTAAATGCCCTTGTTTTTATATGAAACATAAATTAGTAGAGTGACTAAATAGTCTCTAATAATTTACGTGGGATTATTTTATTTTTAGAGTTTAATGGAAAGTCAAAGTAGCTACAGCCGCTTAAAATTGTGGTTTAGATAGTTTTGATGGAGGATTATTAGAGTTCAATTTTAAAATAATTAAGAATTAATTTGACACATTTATAAACTCATTAAAATGGCCACTTGTAAATGGTTGAACTCTCTCCTCTAATGAGAGGATTGTCAATTATATCAAATATGGAGCCAAAGTAGGAGATGCAAAGGAGGAATGAAAGTCGCATATGTGTGTGGCCTCCGAAAATGACCGCTCCCTCTGAACTCTTTGCATTTTGTTTCTACTTTATTTTGTTGAGAGGGCTTATTTTGTTGGGAGAGCTTAGGAAGGTCAAATTTTCAGAAGTTATGTTAGATTGTAGATGAGACACCACTTAGAGATTTTACCATTATTTTGTAATGACTTTTTTATCTGGGATTTGAGGTTTTCCATAAACGCACTATAATTTATTACCCCTTCCGATAATGGGATATCACTTTTGATTAAGACTAGTAATTAAGAATTAATAGTCATTATATAATAGCAGCATACTTAAGATTTAAATTGTAGAATTTATCACTTGAAGCTTAAAGCAGATCGTGAGAGAATTAAGACAAAATCAATCAAGATCCCATCTTTTCGTCATCTCGGGTCATCGTGGTCCCTGGTCTACATTGTTAGAGGAGGTAGTTGACTCAAGCAAATAAAAGAATCACTGTCAGCTGGCATGAGTTACGTCGTCTAAGTGATCCTTATAAATCCTGAGTGGATATTTGTCTAAAAGAATAAATTTAAATCGAACTTGACTGACAGAAAGCTTTATGAAAGTCAATTATACCGTGACCGTAATATAATGGAGTCATTTGACGGCAACCACTTAATCAAAGGGTTCTGGTCATAACGGCTAATTTGTGGTGCCATTGAGCCAAACCACGAGGACAAAGGACTCGAGTCACGTTCTTACTGATATGCAAGTACTTTAATTGTGAATATAGAGGTGCATTTGATTTGACATTTGATCTTTGTGAGCTGAAGTTAGTGAGAAACTTATCACTCTCGACGAACTGTTGTGAAAAGTAAATGAAATTTGCTTTTAGCTTTTAGTGATTGATTTTTAGTATTGATATTTTAATTGATTATTTTGAAAGTGTTTATTTGAAAGATTGACTCATTCGGTTGAAATCCTTATACAACATGACCATCATCGGGATATTTAAACATTTAAAACCTTTATATTTGAAGTGGGGGTATTTAGTTTTGTCATGTTTACTCTTAGGGTATAAGTCGTGTCGACTCTTGTCCTCACATAGAAGAGAACCGCAGTACGTGATTTGTACTTATAAATTTTCATTTTAGAAGTTGGGCATTTATTTTGAAATTATTAGACTCGTCAACCCCGAATAAGAGGACAATACTAGTTGGTGGGACTGACAGTCTTATTTTATGGACAAGTCAGCCCGATTAGTCCGCACAACATTCTCGAATCTTATACTTAAGCATTTAATACTTTGGTTGGAGCACATACGAGCAGACTAATTTTGAAACCGTGTTATACAAGGTTTTGAGATTACCCAAAAATATTTTAAAGTATTTATAGCTTGAAAATGTTAAGTTTGTTATTCATTTACCTTAAAAGCACTTGTATAAACTCAAAAACCTTGCATTTGACTTTGAGAAAGCCTTGAAGTTTGAATTTAAACATTTCTTATCATTTATAAATTCACACATTTAAAGAAGAATTATAATTTTAGGAATTGATTTTCAAGCCATAGGAGCTCAAGTCTCAAAAGCTCCATCTCTTAAAAGTATTTTCAAATTTATGAGCTCATGCTTTAAAATTCAAATCTTAATATTTTAAACTTTAAAAATTTATATTTTTAATAGCGCGGANTATTTAGTTTTGTCATGTTTACTCTTAGGGTATAAGTCGTGTCGACTCTTGTCCTCACATAGAAAAGAACCGCAGTACGTGATTTGTACTTATAAATTTTCATTTTAAAAGTTGGACATTTATTTTGAAATTATTAGACTCGTCAACCCCGAATAAGACGACCATACTAGTTGGTGGGACTGACAGTCTTATTTTATGGACAAGACAACCCGATTAGCCCGCACAACATTCTCGAATCTCATACTTAAACATTTAATACTTTGGTTGGAGCACATGCGGGCGGACTAATTTTGAAACCGTGTTGTTATACAAGGTTTTGAGATTACCCAAAAATATTTTAAAATATTTATAGCTTGAAAATGTTAAGTTTGTTATTCATTTACCTTAAAAGCACTTGTATAAACTCAAAAACCTTGCATTTGATTTTGAGAAAGCTTGAAGTTTGAACTTAAACATTTCTTATCATTTATAAATTCACACATTTAAAGAAGTATTATAATTTTAGGAATTGATTTTCAAGCCATTGGAGCTCAAGTCTCAAAAGCTCCATCTCTTAAAAGTATTTTCAAATTTATGACCTCATGCATTAAAATTCAAATCTTAATATTTTAAACTTTAAAAATTTATATTTTTAAAAGCGCGGAATTTTAAATTTTTTAAAACTTTAAGAGCCTAAATATTTAAAAGTCTTGATTTTAAAACAATTTTAAGCCTAAAAAATCTAAATTTTTTTAGCATTTCCCAAGTGTTATTTTGTTTTTCATAACGGTACTTAATTCCCCATGAACGGGTACTCACTTTCTCATGAGCAAGTATTTTAAAGCCTCAATTTTAAAGAGTTTTCCATACTGAATTTAAATCAACAATTTAGACAATATAAGTTGAATGTGTTGGCCGAAAATTTAAATAGTTTATTTAGTTAAGATCAAATTTTTAATTTCAGTTTGATAAATTTAAAAAATGCTTCGAGTATATTAGAACTCAAATCAATTTTATTCCTATTATCGATCNCCTCAATTTTAAAGAGTTTTCCATACTGAATTTAAATCAACAATTTAGACAATATAAGTTGAATGTGTTGGCGGAAAATTTAAATAGTTTATTTAGTTTAGATCAACTTTTTAATTTCAGTTTGATAAATTTAAAAAATGCTTCAAGTATATTAGAACTCAAATCAATTTTATTCCTATTATCGATGAATAGGACTGTTAGCAAGCTGGATTCGAGTCGAGTTGGGGTAGACTCAAATTAATTGAGTGAGGCTTGTGGCTCGTTACATTCGATATCAAGCCAGCTCGGCTCAAAATTGAATCGAACTCAATCCGATTCAAAATCAAAACGAGTTGGCTGTAATTAAGTTATTTGGATCCATTTCAGCTCAAAATCTGCTCAATTTTGGTCGAAATCGACACGGCCTGGCTCAAATTGAATTATTTGGATCCGTTCCAACTCAAAATTGGCTCGTGACTCGTTCTATTCAACTTTATTTAGCATTATATATAATTTTTATTAATAATAAATATTTCGAGCCGATCTCGAGCTAGTTTAAGTCAATCTGTGTATGGCTCGAAATCAACCGGAAAGATTTGATCCAAAATTTCAGCTCTATTTGGGCTAAATTTTAAATTATTTTTTGAGCAATTGATGATCTCCAAGGTAAATTTACAGCCCTATCGATCAGAGTACATCACTAAAACCAATTTGTTTAAAATTTGAGTCAAACTGTCTAAAACAAATCATTTATTGGGCTCAACCTTAACATTATATAACTGAATAAAAGATATACTCGAAGGCCCAAATAAGCCATCGTACATTGACAGAGCCGCAATTGCTAAATGGGCTTCCTTTGCACCAGCCCGTGATATCCTTGGAGCCTTTTTTTTTAATAACCATGATTCAGTCGCATATTTTGAGTTTAGAAATCGATTTTCTTATGATGATCATGAGACATGAACATGCCAAATGAATTTCCTATGGAATTAAGAGTTCAGCAATTCAAATTTCTTCTTAAATGTGGAGCATGAGATTACAAAAATTCTGGTGATGTCACAACTACTATGAGATAACCATGCAATTAAAATTGTATAAGAGTAGTTTAATTACAACAAATGCAGAGCGACTATAATTGTTGTAGTTATAGTCTACAACGACTACTCTTGGTGATCGATGATCTTATATTACGCTTTAATGGTTATGTTTTAGTTGTTAGTTCCTACTTCTGTTTTCTTTGTTCTCATATAATGAATGGGAGTCTTGATACATCTTCAGCAAATTTTCATCATTCGACACGAATCTTGAGGCATGACAGATCTCGAGAAGGCTTTTTTAGGAAGAAATATTCAAACTTCGATAAAAACTCATCCAGAACTATGATTTCAGTAAACTTATAGTCAAACTGATTGGCTTGACAAGAAGAAACCAATGTCACCAAAAGTAGTCCAATCCGAGTAAAATCAAGCTTAGAATAAGTCATTAAACCAAGCTTAAAAGTTTTTCGGATATATTTAGAAGGTTAAACAAATGTCAAATCTATCAAACCTATAATCGAATCGAGCGTCTCGACAAGTCAAATCCAATGAGCCTAATATTGCTCAATTTTGACATCGTTTAGGCACTTAAATGTTCATCAAATGTTGTTTGATCAATTGAAACCCTCTGAATCGTCTGATTAAAGTGATTCATATTTCTGCATTCATTGCACCTATAGCACTATAAATAGAGCCCCAACTGTCTCATGAGAGGGGGTTGGAGGATTGAGAAAAACTTAGAGCTTTGAGAAAGAGCTGAAGTCCACCAGCGTCGACCACCGCTGACCGCCGTCGACCACCGCTGACCGTCGCCGACCGCTGCGCTATCGTCGATTGTTGTCAAGCACTACCCACCGCCCTCGAGTGCTGCTGCCGCCATCAACCACTATCAAACGTAGTCGACCACTGACCACGATCAATCACAACTAATCACCTTCGACCACCACCGATCGAAAACCGTCAGTCGACGTTATAACTTGGAAAACCTAGTAACTTTTTCTTGTTTCTAGGATAAGAAGTCTCCGTAATCATCAATCTATAGTGTATTTTTACATCTGAGCTAAACCCTGCGNCGCCCTCGAGTGCTGCTGCCGCCATCAACCACTATCAAACGTAGTCGACCACTGACCACGATCAATCACAACCAATCAACTTCGACCACCACCGACCGAAAACCGTCAGTNCGCCCTCGAGTGCTGCTGCCGCCATCAACCACTATCAAACGTAGTCGACCACTGACCACGATCAATCACAACTAATCACCTTCGACCACCACCGATCGAAAACCGTCAGTCGACGTTATAACTTGGAAAACCTAGTAACTTTTTCTTGTTTCTAGGATAAGAAGTCTCCGTAATCATCAATCTATAGTGTATTTTTACATCTGAGCTAAACCCTGCGTTTTTTTTTATCTTTTACGGGTTTTTAACGTAAAAAATCCTTGTCATTACTAGTTGTTTTCTTTTTCCTAAGTGTGTGTTGCTTTCCTGTGCAACACTATAACAATAATCCATTACTTTACCTCGCGAATTTTCTAATTTATAATTCCTTAAGAAATATACATGTGCATACATAAATTTATTTCTGGAACAGTTTAATATTTGTTTTGCAAACAGTCTTCACAGAGTGTCCAAGACATGATGAGCTATTTTATTTTTATTTTTTCATAATTTTTCAACTTCTACTAGATTTCTATATATAAAATGTTTTATATAAAGTTTGTAAAATAAATCAAATAATTTGAATAATTACATATAAATCCTTGATTTTTTTTTTTTTTTTTGTGTATAAAATCCACTAAAGATTTTCAAGAATCTTCATGTTAACATTTACTTTCCCAAACCGTGAGGGGTAACAAGAAAATTAGGAAGAGAATAGAGGGAGAGAGAAAGGTAAAGAGAATTTTTGAAGGCTGCGTCTTGATTTAACCATATAACTTTTAATATGTTATTGTTCATGTTATTATGCACTTTTAGCATAAGAAATCAAATTTTCATTGATTATTTATTTTATTTGAGAAAAATGTCCTAATTTGAGTTATATAAAAATTATTTAAAATGTAATTAAAATTAGATATATTATGAAATACTGACACATTGTTCACTACATACATGCTTAATATACAAATTTCTATTTTAATTGTTGCATATTGTTTCATGTTGTAGATTTTTCTAATCTTATGTTACGTGCATGTTTTACATATACATTGTCATGTTGAGTATCTTATAAGTGCTTGAATATGTTATGATATTAAGNTGTTCATGTTATTATGCACTTTTAGCATAAGAAATCAAATTTTCATTGATTATTTATTTTATTTGAGAAAAAATGTCCTAATTTGAGTTATATAAAAATTATTAAAAATGTAATTAAAATTAGATATATTATGAAATACTGACACATTGTTCGCTATATACATGCTTAATATACAAATTTCTATTTTAATTGTTGCATATTGTTTCATGTTGTAGATTTTTCTAATTTTACGTTACGTGCATGTTTTACATATACATTGTCATGTTGAGTATTTTATAAGTGCTTGAATATGTTATGACATTAAAAAATGTGTCTACACAATAAATGTTGGTTATTATGCTTAAGGTTTGTAAAGATATGATACACTACACGAGAGGGTGGGCCGACAAGCTTTCCTTTAAATGAGTTTGTGATGTAAACTTGATACAGTTTGAGATTTATAAGGGGTGAGTATGATACAACATGAGTGCCGACGGGCTAGTGGTGATTAAATGAGTTTGTAGTGTAAACTCAATACAGTTTGAGAGTTATAAGAGGTGAATAAGATATTACATGAGTGCCGACGAGCTGACAATGATGATTCATGTGTACTATACCACCTTATTTACTGTTTTAAAAGTTTATGTTGACAATATATGATTTGATATTGTACATATTTTACTAAATTTAGCACAGAAAAACCACCACATATGATTAAGTGGATCACCTAACCAGCATTGTACATTTGTGATGATTGTTGTGTTTGATGATATGAAATATAAATACTACCACTATTGTGATTTGATATCATGTCGTGATTGCATGTGTTAGGTATGACTCATGTACCAGATAGGGGACAAATGTCGAAGTGGNTAACCATATAACTTTTAATATGTTATTGTTCATGTTATTATGCACTTTTAGCATAAGAAATCAAATTTTCATTGATTATTTATTTTATTTGAGAAAAATGTCCTAATTTGAGTTATATAAAAATTATTTAAAATGTAATTAAAATTAGATATATTATGAAATACTGACACATTGTTCACTACATACATGCTTAATATACAAATTTCTATTTTAATTGTTGCATATTGTTTCATGTTGTAGATTTTTCTAATCTTATGTTACGTGCATGTTTTACATATACATTGTCATGTTGAGTATCTTATAAGTGCTTGAATATGTTATGACATTAAAAAATGTGTCTACACAATAAATGTTGGTTATTATGCTTAAGGTTTGTAAAGATATGATACACTACACGAGAGGGTGGGCCGACAAGCTTTCCTTTAAATGAGTTTGTGATGTAAACTTGATACAGTTTGAGATTTATAAGGGGTGAGTATGATACAACATGAGTGCTGACGGGCTAGTGGTGATTAAATGAGTTTGTAGTGTAAACCCGATACAGTTTGAGAGTTATAAGAGGTGAATAAGATATTACATGAGTGCCGACGAGCTGACAATGATGACTCATGTGTACTATACCACTTTATTTAGTGTTTTAAAAGTTTATGTTGACAATAAATGATTTGATATTGTACATATTTTACTAAATTTAGCACAGGAAAACCAANGCAACAGTAGCCAGATTTAATGTAACTGTCATTAATGCAAATCACATTTATTTAAAGTTTTCATTTTTTTTTCCTTTGTGTTTATTAAGCAAGATTTCTGGATTGGGAATGCAGATGCTGCCGAACAAAAGAGTACCAAAATAAATATCATGGATTAAAGGAATGAGAAATTGGTTTTTTTTTATAGAAATTTGTGTGTATGCTACATAATTTTTAAATATTTACATATTATATGTTTGATGTTTATATTCTTAAATCTATGCATGAAAAGACTTATTTCACTTTAAAAAATTAAAAATGGTTATATTTTTGATGTGTTGTTAAGGATTTAAATGTTAATAATGTACTTAAATTTGAAAGTTTAGGTATTAGTTATGTAGATACATAAAAATATAAACTAGTAGAGTGACTAAATGGTATCTAATAATTTACATGGGAGCATTTTATTTTTAGAGTTTAATGAAAAATCAAAATAGCTACAACCACTTAAAATTGTGGTTTAGATAGTTTTTATGGAGGATTATTAGAGTTCAATTTTAAAATAATTAGGAATTAATTTGACACATTTATAAACTCATTAAAATGGCCACATGTAAATAGTTGAATTCACTCCTCTAATGAGAGGATTGTCAATTATATCAAATATGGAGCCAAAGTAGGAGATGCAAGGAGAAATGAAAGTCGCATAGGTGTGTGGCCTCCAAAAATGACCGCTCCCTGTCAACTCTGTGTTTTGTTTTCTACTTTATTTTTTTGAGAGAGCTTAAGAAGGTCGAATTTTAAGAAGTTATATTAGATTGTTGATGAGACACTACTTAGATATTTTACCATTATTTTGTAATGACTTTTTTATCTGGGATTTGAGGTTTTCCATAAACACATTATAATTAATTACCTCTTTCGATAATCGGATAGCACTTTTGATTAAGGCTACTAATTAAGAATTAAATATTCATTATATAATAGCAGCATACTTAAGATTTAAATTGTAGAATTTACCACATGAAGCTTAAAGGAGATGGTAGGAGGATTAAGACAAAATCGATCAAGATCTCATAGTTTCGTCATCTCCAGTCATCGTGTTCCCTGATCTACTTAATTAGAAGAGGTAGTTGACTCAATCAAACAAAAGAATCACTGTTAGCTGGCATGGGTTACGTCGTCTAAGTGATCCCTATAAATCATGAGTGGATATTTGACTAAAAGGATAAATTTAAATCGAACTTGACTGACAAAAAACTTTATGAAAGTCAATTACACTGTGACCGTAATATAATGGAGTCATTTGACGGCAACCACCTAATCAAAGGGTTCTGGTCGTAACCGCTAATTTGTGGTGTCATTGAGCCAAACCACGAGGACAGATGACTCGAGTCACGTCCTTACTGATATGCAAGTACTTTAATTGTGAATATAGAAGTGCATTTGATATGACATTTGATCTTTGTGAGCTTAAGTTAGTCTAAAACTTATCACTCTCGACAAACTGTTGTGAAGGGTGGATGAAATTTGCTTTTAGCTTTTACTGATTGATTTTTAGCATGGATATTTTAATTGATTATTTTGAAAGTGTTTATTTGAAAGATTGACCCATTCGGTTGAAATCCTTATACAACATGACCATCATCGGGATATTTAAACATATAAAACTTTTATATTTGAAGTGCGAGCATTTAATTTTGTCATGTTTACTCTTAGGGTATAAGTCGTGTCGACTCTTGTCCTCACATAGAAGCGAACCGGAGTACGTGATTCGTCCTTATAAATTTTCATTTTAGAAGTTGGGCATTTATTTTGAAATGATTAGACTCGTCAACCCCGAATAGGAGGACCATACTAGTTGGTGGGACTAGTTGGTGGGATTGACATCCTTATTTTATGGACAAGACATCCCGATTAGCCCGCACAACATCCTCGAATCTTATACTTAAGCATTTAATACTTTGGTTGGAGCACATGCGGGCGGACTAATTTTGAAACCGTGTTACACAAGGTTTTGATATTACCCAAAAATATTTTAAAATATTTATAGCTTGAAAATGTTAAGTTTGTTATTCATTTACCTTAAAAGCACTTGTATAAACTCAAAAACCTTGCATTTGATTTTGATAAAGCCTTGAAGTTTGAATTTAAACATTTCTTATCATTTATAAATTTGCACATTTAAAGAAGTATTATAATTTTAGGAATTGATTTTCAAGCCATTGGAGCTTAAGTCTCAAAAGCTCCATCTCTTAGAAGTATTTTCAAATTTATGACCTCATGCATTAAAATTCAAATCTTAATATTTTAAACTTTAAAAATTTATATTTTTAATAGCCCGGAATTTTAAAATTTTTAAAACTTTAAGAGCCTAAATATTTAAATGTCTTGATTTTAAAGCAATTTTAAGCCTAAAAAATCTAAATTTTTTTAGCATTTCCCGTGTTATTTTGTTTTTCAGAACGGTACTTAATTCCCCACGAACGAGTACTCACTTTCTCATGAGCAAGTATTTTGAAGCCTCAATTTTTAAAGAGTTTTCCATACTGAATTTAAATCGACAATTTAGACAATATAAGTTGAATGTGTTGGCCGAAAATTTAAATAGTTTATTTAGTTATGATCAACTTTTTTAATTTCAGTTTGATAAATTTAAAAAATGCTTCGAGTATATTAGAACTCGAATCAATTTTATTCATATTATCGATCAATAGGACTGTTAGCAGTCTGGATTCGAGTCGAGTTGGGGTAGACTCAAATTAATTGAGTGAGGCTCGTGGCACGTTACATTCGATATCAAGCCAGCTCGGGTCAAAACTGAATCGAGCTCAATTTGATTTGAAATCAAAACGAGTTGGCTCAAATTAAGTTATTTGGATCCATCTCAGCTCAAAATCTGCTCAATTTTGGTCGAAATCGACATGACCTGGCTCAAATTGAATAATTTGGATCTGTTCCAACTCAAAATTGGCTCGTGACTCGTTATATTCAACTTTATTTAGCATTATATATAATATTTATAAATAACAAATATTTCGAGCTGATCTCGAGCTAGTTTAAGTCAATCTGTGTATGGCTCGAAATCAACTAGAAAGATTGGATCCAAAATTTCAGCTCTATTTGGGCTAAAATTTAAATTAATTTTTGAGCAATTGATGATCTCCATGGTAAATTTACAGCCCTATCAATCAAAGTACATCACTAAAACCAATTTGTCTAAAATTTGAGTCAAACCGTCTAAAACAAATCATTTATTGGGCTCAACCTTAAAATTTGAGTCAAATCGTACATTGACAGAGCCGCAATTGCTAAACGGGCTTCCTTTGCACCAGCCCGTGATATCCTCGCAGCCTTTTTTTTTTAAATAATCATGATTCATTCGCATATTTTGAGTTTAGAAATCGATTTGCATATGATGATCATGAGACATGAACATGCCAAATGAATTTCCTATGGAATTAAGAGTTCAGCAATTAAAATTTCTTCTTAAATGTGGAGCATGAGATTACAAAAATTCTATTGATGTCACAACTACTATGAGATAACCATGCAATTAAAATTGTGTAAGGGTAGTTTAATTGCAACAAATGCAGAGCGACTATAATTGTTGTAGTTATAGTCTACAACGACTACTCTTGGTGATCGATGATCTTATATTACGCTTCAATGGTTATGTTTTAGTTGTTAGTTCCTACTTCTGTTTTCTTTCTTCTCATATAATGAATGGGAGTCTTGATACATCTTCAGCAAATTTTCATCATTCGACACGAATTTTGAGGCATGACAGATCTCGAGGCGGCTTTTTGAGCAAGCAATATTCAAATTTCGATAAAAACTCATCTAGAACTATGATTTCAGTAAACTTATAGTCAAACTTATTGGTTCGACAAGAAGAAACCAATGTCACTAAAAGTAGTCCAATCTGAGTAAAATCAAGCTTAGAACAAGTCATTAAAACAAGCTTAGAAGTTTTTCGGAAATATTTAGAAGGTAAAACAAATGTCAAATCTATCAAACCTATAATCGAATCGAGCGTCTCGACAAGTCAAATCCAACAAGCTCAATATTGCTCAATTTCAACATCGTTCAGGTACTTAAATGTTCATCAAATGTTGTTTGATCGATTGAAACACTCTGAACCGTCAGATTAAAGTGATTTATATTAATGTTTTCATTGCACCTATAACACTGTAAATAGAGCCCCAACTGTCTCATTAGAGGGTGCTGGAGGATTGAGAAGAACTTAAAGCTTTGAGAAAGAGCTTAAGTCCACCACCGTCGACCACAGTCGACCACCGCTGACCGTCGTCGACCACTGCCGACCGCTGTGCTATCTTCGATCATCGCCAATCATCATCAATCGTTGTCAACCACTGCCCACCGCCCTCGAGTGTTGTTGCCACCGTCAACCACTATCACACATAGCCGACCACTAACCACGATCAATCGCAATCAATCATCATCGACCACCTCCGAACAAAAACCGCCAGTCGACGTTATAATTTGGAAAATCTAGTAATTTTTTCTTGTTTCTGGGACAAGGAGTTTCTGTAATCATCAATCTATAGTGTATTTTTACATCTGAGCTAGACCCTGCATTTTTTTTTCTCTTTTACGGGTTTTCAACGTAAAAAATTCATGTGTCATTACTAGTTGTTTTCTTTTTCCTAAAGGTATGTTGAATTCCTGTGCAACACTATGACGATAATCCATTACTTTACCTCGCTAATTTTCTAATTTATAATTCCTTAAGAAATATGCATGTGCAGACATAAATTTATTTCTCGAACCGTTTAATATTTGTTTTGCAAACAGTCTTCACAGAGTGTCCAAGACATTATGAGCTATTTTATTTCTATTTTTTCATAATTTTTCAACTTCTACTAGATTTCTATATATATAATGTTTTATAAAACGTTTGTAAAATAAATCAAATAATTTGAATAATTACATATAAATCCTTGATACTTTTTTTTGTGTATAAAATCCACTAAAAATTTTCAAGAATCTTCATGTTAACATTTAGGGCCCGTTTGGGGTAGCTTATAACTGCGGCGATATTTTTGAAAACGCCGTCTAACCGTTTGGTTTGCGCGTTTTTGAAAACAGTGTCTACTGCGTTTGAGTTTTTTACACTAAACGCAAGCTGCGGGTCGAACTCCGCGGTCGACCCGTAGGCCGCGTTTTAGGATAAGTTGTTTATCCTGAAACACACAAGTTGCCCCAAACAGACCCTTACTTTCCCAAACCGTGAGGGACAACAAGAAAATTAGGAAGAGAATAGAGGGAGAGAGAAAAGTAAAGAGTATTTTTGAAGGCTGCGTCTTGATTTTCGTGCTATAACCAATTGGGATTTCATTTGATACTCTACATTTGATTTCATTGATTTTGTCATTTTGAGTATTTTCCAAATTTTTTGTTGTCCAAAACTAATATCTTTGTATTTTAAAAAATATAACCATATAACTTTTAATATGTTATTGTTCATGTTATTATGCACTTTTAGCGTAAGAAATCAAATTTTCATTGATTATTTATTTTATTTGAGAAAAATGTCCTAATTTGACTTATATAAAAATTATTAAAAATGTAATTAAAATTAGATATATTATAAAATACTGACACAATGTTCACTACATACATGCTTAATATAAAAATTTCTATTTTAATTGTAGAATATTGTTTCATGTTATAGATTTTTCTAATTTTATGTTACGTGCATTTTTTACATATACATTGTCATGTTGAGTATCTTATAAGTGCTTGAATATGTTATGACATTAAGAAATGTGTCTACACAATAAATGTTGGCTATTATGCTTAAGGTTTGTAAAGATATGATACACTACACAAGAGGGTGGGCCGACGGGTTTTCCTTTAAATGAGTTTGTGATGTAAACTTAATACAGTTTGAGATTTATAAGGGGTGAGTATGATACAACATGAGTGTCGACAGGCTAGTGGTGATTAAATGAGTTTGTGGTGTAAACTCGATACAGTTTGAGAGTTATAAGAGGTGAACAAGATATTACATGAGTCCCGACGAGCCCACCTCATTGACTGTTTTAAAAGTTTTTGTTGACAATATATGATTTGATATTGTACCTATTTTACTAAATTTAGTATAGGAAAAACACCACATATGAGTAAGTGGATCACCTAACCAGCATTGTACATTTGTGATGATTGTTGTGTTTGATGATATGAAATATAAATACTACCACTATTGTGATTTGATATCATGTCGTGATTGCATGTGTTAGGTATGACTCATGTACCAGATGGGACAAATGTCGAAGTGGAACAGAGCGAAGTTAGCGAGTGGAGTGGAGCAAAAGTATCAGTCCAATCGGGGGGAGTTTTGTTATGTGGGTTGGGTGTGCGGGGGAAACGCACCAATGATACGGTACATGAGTAATTTTGTAATTACATGTTGTACCACAGGGTTATAACTACATATGCTCTAGGGTAACCCTAGAAGGGATTTTGTACTCTTTTTCGTGAAATCAAAAGGTGAATGCAGCTCTGCTCTCGAGGACATAATCTTATTGCCGAACCTCGTTAAATCTTTGTGTTTTCTTCTTAAATGGTGTCGATTGTTGCATTTTCTTTGCCCTAATTCCTCATGAGCATGTCTTATAATATACATACACAAGTTTAATAATCTATAGACTTCTTTAATATACATGATATGCTTATAATGTAATCACGCATATTGACTATTTTTTTTCATTGATTTCAATTGTAGGTTTCATATAACATACTAAGTTTTGGTTGTTTACTCTTATTAAGGGTTGCAAATTTAGCTTGAAAATCGTTAATCGCTAGGAAACTGATTCAAATTTTGGCTTGGATCGAAAGAAATGAGCCGAGTTACGAGCCAAAATTTTGGGTTGAATTTTTAAAGCTTATTTTGAGTCAATCCCAACTCAGCTCGAAATATGATCGTTAGCATCCCTAGTGTTAAGGATAAGAGCTTAACGAATTTAGATCAAAGATTGTTAATGGCTTGAAAATAGATTTAGATTTTTGCTCTGATTGAAATAAACAAGTTGAGATATGAACCAATATTTTAGATCGAATTTTTTTCGACGTGATTTTGAACCGATCCTAGCTTGATCGAATCGTTAAAAGCCCTACTCTTATTGAGATTACATGTTCTCATAAAAAGGTNTTCATCTTTATGATTATATAATTTTGACAAATTACTGGCACTAAGCTTGAATTTATCCATTGTTTATGTAGGCTGAAGGTCATTTTTTCTTGGCTAATGCATGGTGCCTCCATGCATTCAATTGTGAACAATGGTTCTTTCTTAGTGCTTTTTTGGGTTCCCTAATGTTGTGCATATTAAGAAAAGACAACCGGACAATTTTGCATATTATGAAACATGCAAGTCATGGATAACTATAAGACCTTGTGAGGATTTAATTAATTAAAATTTTGAATTGCATTGCATTGATTGATTTGACTGGTAGTTTGAATTTTAGTTTATCACCATCAATTCGTTGGTTATACTACTCATGACACTTGATGATATAATTTTTACACTCAATCCTTTTGGAGTGCGTTATTGCCAGTATTGGTTGAGTGTAATAAAGTCTACATTTTCAAATCTATGTTGGTTGCAGTGGCAAATATATCTAGATTCTAGATTACATTCTATGAACATTTTTATTTTAATCATTCAAAAGAAGTCACAAAAGTCTGGCATTTGTCTAATTCATTTCTGAGCATTCATATAGCCAATGATTAAATTTTTTTAAATAAATAGAAAAAAAAAGAAAAAAAGTCCAAACACTCATTACATCAATGTTTTTTCACTGATAGCTTCTCAAGAGAGAGAATCGTAAATTAATTTCTCATTGTTCAAGTTGTATGCAGGCTGGGAGAATCTCAAATCGCTTATTCTATCTGTCTGTCCCTCCAAATATATTCATAGACGTGGTAAAATGTGCCAGTAGATCAGCTTCTTCATTGAATGGCTGGACAAGGGTGATTGTTGAAAAGCCCTTTGGACGTNCACAAATGTAATAAAAAATGTTAAACTTAAAAAGTAAATAACACCTACCCTCCTCGGCCTTCGGTGCCAAAATCCTCAGAAAAAATCAACTGTACATTTCGGATGTACTGCCTCGACCACAAAGGTTCAAAAACCAAATTCGAAAATCTTAAAACAGAGAGGTTTTCAACAAGTTCTTTTCCTAGGTAGTGATCAATTCTTAAAAACAATAAATGTCATTATTTGAGCATATCTTACAAAACTGCAAGAGGAAAAAATTACCATAAAATTGGGTGACAAATACTACCTGAAAATCTGATCTTCCTCCAAATAAAGTTTAAGGTTTCTTGTCAATGCAGCAGAAGATTCGGAGTCCCGTCCAAAGGGCTTTTCAACAATCACCCTTGTCCAGCCATTCAATGAAGAAGCTGACCTACTGGCACATTTTACCACATCTATGAATATATTTGGAGGGACAGAGAGATAGAATAAGCGATTTGAGATTCTCCCAGCCTGCATACAACTTGAACAATGAGAAATTCATTTACGATTCTCTCTCTTGAGAAGCTATCAGTGAAAAAACATTGATGTAATGAGTGTTTAGATTTTTTTTTTTTTTTTTCTATTTATAAATAAAAATTTAATCATTGGCTATATGAATACTCAGAAATGAATTAGACAAATGCCAGACTTTTGTGACTTCTTTTGAATGATTAAAATAAAAATGTTCATAGAATGTAATCTAGAATCTAGATATATTTGCTACTGCAACCAACATAGATTTGAAGTGTAGACTTTATTACACTCAACCAATACTGGTAATAACGCTCTCCAAAAGGATTGAGTGTAAAAATTATATCATCAAGTGTCCTGTGTAGTATAACCAATGAATTGATGGTGATAAACTAAAATTCAAACTACCAGCCAAATCAATCAATGCAATGTAATTCAAAATTTTAATTAATTAAATCACACAATGCCTTATAGTTATCCATAACTTGCATGATTCATAATATTCAAAATTGTCCAGTTGTCTTTTCTTAATATGTACAACATTAGGGAACCAAAAAAAGCACTAAGAAAGAACCAGTTTTCACAATTGAATGCATGGAGGCACCATGCATTAGCCAAGAAAAAATGACCTTCAACCTACATAAACAATGGATAAATTCAAGCTTAGTGCCAGTAATTTGTCAAAATTATATAATCATAAAGATGAAATGTATGATTCAACAATTAAAAAGCTCCGGCAGATTAATAAAGCCATTTTCTCTGTCTACAAAATGTTTTCCATCATTGAACATAACTAGGTCATCATTTCATCCACAAGTACGAAAAATTTTATATGACTATCACCCCTTTACGTTCATGGCTTGCCAAGTTCAATGACATTCTGATATAATTTAAGAAGTTTAGAGGTAAATATGGGGAGAGAAAACAAGGTTTTCCCAAACATTTTTAAATAGTGGTAACCAGGGTAGTAGTTTTAAAAAGCTACCATTATTTGGGGGATAAGTAACACAAAATTAATAAATCATAATGCAAACATGATTGGTATTTTTTTCGTGTTATGAAAATAGCATTTAGTCTATCAGTATTATGACACAAAGATAAGTATAACTCTATAAGTACTTTCAAATTAGACTTAGGATTCATTTTGCAATGCTATGCCGTTATGATATTGTGTAGTTTGGTACAATATTAAGTTACTACCCTAATCAAGATTGGCAAACTACTTGACATGTCTTGTACACGATCATGAAGTTCATGGAAGAAAAGAATGCAAAGTATATCAATTGATTCACACATTCCCCAAACAAATCAAAACTACGACTTTCAAATATTTGATATCAAAGAAAGTGAAAATCATTACCAGAAAATTTCTGAATATTCAAAAATGCTTTATTATTATTATTATTGCAACCCCAAGCTGCAAGTGGTGTGCAAAGAGTAGGGTGCAAGGGAGATTTAATTGATCTTTATAATCGATTGACTCATTAGTTACATAACAATTAAATAAGAAAAACAATATAGAATAAAATAAAAAAAAACTAAAAGATACAAAAAAAAAAAGAAGAAATCACCATCCTATAGAATCATAGATAGCAACTAAAATCGCCAAGTGAGTTGGCTCATTGTTCAATTTTTTCATCATTAATTATAGCACTAACTGCAAAGCTGACATGAAGCAATAGAAATTGACATTCACGCTTGGGAACAGTAACTAATTCTTTCAAGAACACGAATAGCAAAAAACAATATCAGGATTACTAGAAAGCTCTAAACATGGAGTATTAGTACTAATAAATCTTGAAATAACTAATCTGAAAAGTGCTATACAAACTTAGGGACTAATTACTAGAATGCAGCAAACAACAAATATAATTCCTTATGACAATAGTTCTACGGCTCTAATTTGATGCATCTAACAGTCTAAAAGCAATGACACCTACCCTTAAAAAAAAAAAA
>JXCR01090960.1:0-12137 GCA_002079205.1 Phalaenopsis hybrid cultivar | reverse complement strand
CTCAAATTATTATATAAACATTAGTTGATTTATTATGATGAGAACCTAATTATGATCAAAATTAAATATGAAATTTATTTTTAATGAACCTAGTTGTATAGTTATAAAAGGGTTGAGTTCAAGTTCAAAGTATATGATATTATCAGACATGTGATATGATTAGAACATTCGATATATATTTGGGGAAACCACATGTCAGCAGCCAAATATGACCATCTCAATAAGACAAATTCAACTGATTTAATTATATATAACATCAAATATTATCTTAGCCAACGTGTTAGTCAATTCACCCAATTAGATCGATAAAATAACTCGACAAGTTAAGTCGTCAAGTCCGAGTGTATCAACTCATTTAATAGTCTGACAAATTTATCATGTATGATGCACGACACATAAATGTATATAATAATATTAGTTTGATGTATTTTTCTTTTTCAATGTAGCCACATATGTATCAAGTCTTAGGTGAAAGCCACCCAAACCTATAAATAAGTGAGCCCATCCTTAAGGCCGGGGGGTATTTTTTTCTATTTGAGTCCCTCAATTAGAGAAATTTATAACAAACTCTCCCATTTTCTTCACCATTCTTAAAGGGGTCTTTCTATATTTCTACTCATCTATTAAAAGAAGCCTTTACCCATGCTGTGTAAGATCATTTATAATACAATATCCAACATCCTTCAAGGTATGATAACCATGGATCATGCCACAAACTAGAAGAAGCGATTTTCTTGAGAAATGAGCTCAGATCTAAGAAAATTTTATCAACAACATGAAATGTACCCAGGAAATTGTGGTTTAATAAACGAATGAAATGGAGAAGTGGATGATACATGTGCTTTGTGAATCACTAGACTAACTCATAGAGTTTAGATGCCATTGATTCTTTAAAATACAATTTTAGAGATGGAGAATGCTAGTAAAAAATAGCTTTTACCGTCTACACCAGCTGAAGATAATTATACATATTATTTTTATAGCAAAGATTATTCTCCTTTCGACCATAAGGAGGAGATAAAAAAGTGAAGGTAAGAAGAGGATTCAACCACTGGAGAATGCATTTTCAAAGAAACAGAAGCTAAAGCCCCTATGAAGTTCAAAAGTTTGTCTTTAGAGTCTTCTAAGGAAGATTTGACTTTTTGGACTATATTGCATCATTTGAATTGTCGTTCGCTTATTGAGAATCAATGATATGTTGAAGTCCTAACAACTGTTATGACATTGAAAGAATCAACTCTTCATTGGATCAATAATTTGCCATCGATAGCCATTGCTTTTTTTAGAAAGTTTAATTACATCATCATTATTCATTTGCTAGTGCACAAAAATCTTATAAGAGTTCGCAAGCTCTATTACACATTCGTCAAAAACCTCACGAGGCATTGAGGGATTTTGTAAGCCTCTTTTAGTGAGAGATGCTAGAAGTTAGAGACTTAGAGCTAGTAGTTGCTAATGTTGTCGAAGCTCCATGTATACGAGAATGTTTGTTTCTTTAATGAAGGAACCCTCATGTAGATGAATTGGATCAAGGTCTAAGTTTGTTTCATTTTTAAAGGAGAAATCAACTTAGAGGATAACATCTTTTCTATAAAAGGATGCAAAGAAGATATTAAAGGGGATTAAACTGTCAATTTTTTTAATCTTAATGAAATAAAGAATGAATTTAGTTTGAAAATGAACTCGATCAAGTGAAGGATCTTGAGATAAGGAAATCCTTAAACTTACTTATTAATGAGGTTTAAATGAGAAAAATAAAAGACCGAAAGGTTAAGAACATAGGGTGGGACTCATGATTCAAGGATGATTGGTGGATTAATTCCATAGTGTGATGAATGGAAAGTCCAACGAAAAGAATAATAGTCTAATTCTGTAAAAATTACAGATACACTACCTATGGATAATAAGATAAGTGAATACTAAAAATGAAGAGGTGAACCAATCACTAGTGGAATCACCAGAAAAAACTTGTTGGTATCTTTTATCGAGCGTGTCTACCACAGATCAAGAAAGGTTTCTATCTAAATGATCGAATATGTCATTTAATGAATAATATACTATCCCGAGGAGAAGAAATATTTTTTTGAAATGGATCCTATCATTCAGATGGTGAAAATTTTAAGATTTATGGGTCTATATGAACTACATATTTTTTTCTCTATCTTATGAGTGTAAGATAGAATTTATTTTATTCTTAGGTTTGATATCTTTATAATGGGAAACCCTCATAGTTAATTACATCTCCTAAGCTGTGAACACCAATAAAAACTCTCGTTAAAATAGTGGCTTATATTATTCTAGATTTCAAGATTGAACATTTCAAATTTAAACTTTCAAGGATGATGATTTGATCCTAGTTCAGGATATTAAAAGAATTGAGTTCAAAGGTTGGGATTTACAATCCAATAACTATGCATTAGAAAGGTCCAAGAAATAAATTAACTAACCCAAAGAGGAAGGTTTACCCTGAAGGTATAGTTGGTGATTATTAGAAAAGATTGACTTTACTTAAGAGTGGGATAAAATCAAAGGTGATTGAAATGAAATGGATAAGTTTATTTTGAAAAATTGATTGGAAAATTTTAAGTTATGAGGCTTGAATCAGGAAGATATTTTTGAAAGATTCACTTTGAAAGGTTTGAGTTTGAATGATTCCTAAACTAATAGGGGTAGAATTAAGTAGGAAAGATCCTAGATTAAGATGAAGGCATAACACTAAAGTAAATCTTGACCCTCTAAAGAGACAAAATGGGTGGGGGGCTAACCTAAATGAGAATAAAATCCTCCGTCAAGATGTCATGACTTTCCATTATCCTGGGTTCATTGGTTGCCTTAAACTATTAACTAACCATAAAGTCAAAGATTTTCGCTTAACGCCATAACAATAGCATGTGTAGCGCTTTTTAGTTATAGGTTGTTAGAGGTGCCTTCATCAGTAACCATGAGCTACTTCATCTTAGGGCACCTACATAATCTTAGGGGTTAAAGACTGTTTATTTTATATGCCTTAATTCTTAGCACTAAATAGGGATGCCTAGTAGTCTAACCTAGGCTTCTATATTGGAATATTCTAGGGTATGTATGATCCTTAGTTTCATGTCTAAGTTGGCTATCCTTATTTATAGATTGTACTTTACATTTTTTTAATACTTTTTTTATGGTATTACTTATATTTTTCATTGTGGTAATTTGTAGAATATACCTAACAATTTTACCTTCTATATATTGTTTAGATTTTTGTTTTCAGTGCTAGTAGTTTTTAAATTACAATTTACACTTGTCATTACTTTTACTTTTAGCTGTAGAAGTTTGTAAATTGTACTTTACAATTTATTCTTTTGTTTGTTGTTTAGATTTCTATTTTCAGTGCCAATAATTTGCATAATTTACTATACATTTTGATCGTAATTTTTTTTTTATGTTATGCAGACTAATATTTTTTCCTTACTTATTGCATGTTGCTTCTGGAGGCCGCAATGATCTCTTTCAATGAGGGGTACACCATCTAGCTCATGCTCGGAGGGAGGCCCTTGTTAGATGACGAGGCAGCATTCATATGGGGCAAACACTTCTGTATTGGTCTCAATCTCATCCACCGTTGCTCTTGATCCCTCTCCATAAGGATTCACCCTGTTGTTGTCACCCACACATTACAACCCATCTTAGATACCCTCTCCTCCCACCATACCAGCACCACCATCTACTACCAGTGCAACCCCTTCTACTTTGGCATAGGATCCTGCTACTGATCGAAATGCATCGAGCAACACGAACCGCACTTTTGAGTTAGAGCTTGTTGAGCATACGTAAATTTTTTGAAAAAGGGATACTAGTGCTATTTTGATTTGATATAAAACTAAATATTATTATTTTCAAATTATATCCCTCTATGCATGTTGAATGCTATTCGAGATATCATATGGAGCAAGTATAACAATGCCTACTTTTCATGAAAAGAAATCCTGATAGTAACTTAGGATATGTGGATCAGAGAGTATGGGGTATACCATAGGCATTAAATATGGCTTATACATAAGTTTATTGATCTAACATATTTAACTTATTTTGTAGCAGTTCTCTCCTGACGCCCTGAGCACGATGCACACATTAAAAAAGCGTTGAGCATAGGGTGGGGGACCATCTTCGCGACATATTTGGGGAGATATAGAAGATGTGTCAGCATTCTTTGTGGCTTGGAGGGATGTGCTCGACACATTGCTCAGAGCATGGGATACTCTAGACTATTAGAAGAAGAATTAGCAGGCTAAGAATAATCGACATTCTGATTGTGGAGGCATGGACACCTCCAAATNTTATCAAAAATCACTTTTTTATGGTAAAATCAGAGCAAAGAACTCGTTTTTAACCATCATATGCCAATACTAGTAAAAAAAAAAAGAAGAGAAACTAAACTGTTGCAAACAATAAGAAGAGGAAGAAGAATATATAAAAGAAAAGCCAAAAAAAGAGAAAACTAACCAACTTAATGATCTTCAGACAGGAAGCAGAAGAAAGCAAGCCAAGGTGAATGCTTGTAATGGGAGAGCGAAGGAGGAAACTTCGTCAAAAACTATTTTTGTTTGCGTTGACTCAGAAGAGAGGGAAAATGCGAGAACATAGATGCGTATGAAGCGACTGAACCAGAAGATTGGTTGAAAACTTGAGAATCTGAAGGCTATAATGACAGAAGATGAGAGAGAACGGAGGATTACTGCAACTTCTGCTCGATCCTTGGTCCAGCCGCTGACACTGACCAGCCACGGGGGAGAATCAAAAAAATTAAAATATCTTTCTTCTTCTTAAAATACGACTTTTTTTGCTGCTTTAATGAGCATCTGTTGGCTATTTCTGAACCGCTGCTCAGATGAAGAGGCTTGCAGTTTACACATGACAACCTAGGATTCTCCGGTTTTGCATGTTAAAGAAATGTGTGGGCAAGTATAAATTAATAAAATAGCAATTATTCTATCAACTATAAATTCTAATATATTCCTCAACTTTCATATTTACATAAAAAAATTGGGTGATATCTATGTAAATGCTTCTTCTATTATATAGTTTTGTGACTCAATGACTTATCATTTGGAGTGATAATATACAAGTAAATAATTTATGAGTTCCAAGTGATACAATACAAGTAATAGTAGTTGTGAAATGAGGTTCATTTTTGTAGGAATGATGGTGAACAATTTTTTGTCAGGTAATTAGGTTACTAAGATCGAATGATGTTTTGCTATTAAGAGGAATACATTTATCCAGTTATATTTTACTTTTTCTTTTTACCAAGAACCTAAATCCATGAGAATTGAGTGCTTGAAGAAACTCAACATAAACATATCAAGCTTGTAAGCCGTGAGAAAAGCTGAATTTAATCTAAAAAAGCTATGATTAACCTCATATAACAAGTTGGATTTTGATAGAGCTAAGCAGTTTAATTAGTAAACTCGTTTAATTTAGTAGGGATGTCAACCTTGAGTAAATTTATCTCATTCTTCTTGTTCAAAAATTATATTGATTTGACCAAATTGAGGAGTATTGCCTTTATAGATACCAAGATGAAGACACGTTATAAATTTTCTTAAGTTCTTTTTGTAGGCAATAAAGACTTTTCTAGTGTCTGATCTTAATATATCAATGGACCTAGAATCTTGTTGCTTACCTATTGTCTCTCTCAACTATATCTCTTTTCATTTTTGCTACTCTTCAATGGTGAATATTTTCTCAGTGCTAGTGTTATACTAATGAATGTGGATCATTCAATTAACTCAATCAAAACCATTTGTATTTTTCAAATCTTATGATTCTCCTCTCTACTTCTAATTGTAGAGTACCTCAGTGAGATAGCTTCAGCTCATACACCTGAGCTCTAGACACGTGCTCTTCTACTCTTCTGGGAAACATGTTTATTGTGCTCACAACTGATTTTTTTTTTTAAAATTCCCTGTGATTTTTTAAAGTTCTGTTGAATTAAAGGGGTTTTATTAATTAATAATAATTAAATAGTTTATTATTTAAAGGCTCACCGCGTTAGCTACCTCGTCAGCATCCCTTTTAGGCGTGTCCTGCTCTGTCATTGTCTTGGCTGCGTCAAACTCTACATCAGCTCCGCCTCCTCGATCTTGTGAGCGACTCGAGCAGAGTTGCACCATTCTGCATTAATCTGAGCCGTTCATTTCTTTAAATAAAAAAGGACTGCATCAGTTCATCGTCTCTGAAGGGCTAAGAACCGAGCAATGTCAATAGAAAAACTGTTTTATCTTCTTTGTTTCTCAAGGAATTTAAAAAAATTAANTATATATATATATATATATTTGTTGTCTTGGTGAATATGTATGTTTACTTAGATCTATTAGAAAATCATGATCAATATATATAAATATTTTGGATGTAAACAAATTTGATGCATGTAACGAACATGTGATGAAGATGAACTTTAGCTTTATTTCATACTATCATTGATGACTTAATAACTCTTTGTAATGAAAAATAGAATATAAAATAATCCCTTCCTAATAGATCTTGGGCTAAATAATATGCTACATATTCGACTTACTGTAACTCATTTTCGTATATAGGTATTATCAGGCTGGGTTATGACAATTAGCTCGTGAGCCGGCTTGTTTACAAAAATATTAATATAAAATATATTCCAATTATATTAAATTTCAATAATTATACTTAAATTATTAAAAATATTTTAAAATAATACATTATATTTTATATTAAATGATTTCTAATTGTTTCTCTTAAGTACTCATTCTATTTGTTATATTTAACTCCATCACAACCTAATATTGCATTCATCATCTCTAAACTAAGTCAAGTCTTAGCAGCATTGCAAACAAGGCATTTGCCATCAGCACAACATTTACTAAGATACCAATCAAAATGTGCGCAAAACAAGCAAAAAAAACTTGCATCAGCATTGAATCAAACACAAGCAATCAAAATGACAGAATTCAATACACATAAGACTCAAACACAAGCCTCAACTCTTGGCTCAAAAGAGAAGGCAGACACAAATTCCTTATCCTCCCCATTCACAACACACTTTGGCAGCTCCATCCAAACATTCTCCACAACATTACAGACAACACAGCTGCTGAAATCTGCAGAATTCAAACATACAAAGATCATATCCCCACATCCATCACAGTTTATGTCAGCCTTCTTACCGTAGAGCTCGTGAGATATCGACGGCGGCATCGCCGCAACCTGCCTCCACGACTTGCTCCTCTTGCAGAATCTCCACACTCGAAGACTCGCCGTCTCGAGGAATTCTGACAGAACGACGACCATCATCTCGCCCTTGCAGACAACCACATCAATGGAGTACTCAGAGTATATGGGTAGCAGCCTTGGATGCTCATAGAAATTTCTCTTGCTGAGGTTGCAAGCCATCACTGTTCCAGAGTGACTGAGAAAATAAACTATCTCTTCACCATTTTCAATTGAAGATACTGATGAGAACTCTTTGGATGGGCTTCTGAGCATGTTTGTAGCCACCACCTCCCCGGATTTGCTGAGAAAGTAGACAGTTTGGCCGCCAGAGATATCGGTGTCGGAGGAATCCCCTGCCTTATGTGTTAGGATCACCTCATCCTCCCACTGGTTTTTTTCTGAATTGAACAGTCTGAAAGAGAGGTTTGGAAATTCACCATAAACTAATACAATTCTGTAGGAGGAGATAGATGAGTGTTTGTGGAAGGAGCTCATGGAAATGGCATGAAGAGGCTGGGTAAATTCAGGTAGAGGGAGCTCGCGACGGGCTCCGGTGACCGGATTGCAAACCTCTAAGCCGCCGCCGGAGGTGTCGCGGAAGCAGACCAGGCCGTCACAGGATGCAATGGCGATTTGCTTGGCTTGGCTGAATCCAGCAGGGCGAATGAGATTCTTCCAATTCCCTTCACTGGTATCAAAAATTACAGATTGGTTGAGTTCATGATCAATCATAAGAAACCATGGATCTCTGAATGAGATCTGGGAGCAGGCGATTTGAAAAGTTGGAGAGGTGGAAACAGAGCTCCATCTTTTGCACACTGAACGCAGCCGGAGAAAGCTTGAGGCCGGAAGCCATGAAAGGACTCTCTCAAGTAAGTCTTGACTCAATTCATCCAAGGAGAAAGTGGGGCTTGCAAGAGCTTCTTCGGATGCCTTCCTCTTCTTCGTCCTCCCATGAACTACCAAAGCATCCTTTGCCATCTGTAAGCAACAAGAAATCATTTGTGCGCCTATTAGGAGAATAAAAACAGACAATTTCTCTTTGTATTAGAGTAAAAGCAACATCTTTTATCTGTTGACGCATTGATGGGTGAAGCTAACGATTTCTTTCGTAGTCTATTGATTTAAAAACAGCAAAGTGTTGTGACAGAGAAATTTGTTAAAATAATAGAAGAGAAGACGGCTTCAAAACAAAAATTACAAGCATTCCTTAGGCATCTAGGAGGAACATGCACAGCACAGACGACAATGAAATAAGACAACCAGAAACAGCAAAAGGGAATAAAACTCCACCAAAAGAGGACTCTGCGACCCAAAGAAAAAAAGAGAAATATTCTACATCTATAAAAGAAAATTTACAGAAGCAAATTTTTCAACCTCCATTTTAAAAAAGTGGCGTTGGGGAACAAATATAGCTGTAAAACTCAATACTTTCTAAATCCTTCACGGTTCCCTAATATCATGCCCAAAAAAAAAACAGAGCAGAACTCCATAGAAATAATCATCGTGATTCTAAACATAAAAGAAGCAGTAGCTACAATAATTCCCTTCATCAACAAGAAATAGGCTGGCCTGATATGAAACTGTGAAACAAGCTAAATGCAGAAGATTACCCTTCAAGATTATCAAAAATCACTTTTTTATGGTAAAATCAGAGCAAAGAACTCGTTTTTAACCATCATATGCCAATACTACTAAAAAAAAGAAGAGAAAAACTAAACTGTTGCAAACAATAAGAAGAGGAAGAAGAATATATAAAAGAAAAGCCAAAAAAAGAGAAAACTAACCAACTTAATGATCTTCAGACAGGAAGCAGAAGAAAGCAAGCCAAGGTGAATGCTTGTAATGGGAGAGAGAAGGAGAAAGTTAAATGTTGATGAGGAAACTTCGTCAAAAACTATTTTTGTTTGCGTTGACTCAGAAGAGAGGGAAAATGCGAGAACATAGATGCGTATGAAGCGACTGAACCAGAAGATTGGTTGAAAACTTGAGAATCTGAAGGCTATAATGACAGAAGATGAGAGAGAACGGAGGATTACTGCAACTTCTGCTCGATCCTTGGTCCAGCCGCTGACACTGACCAGCCACGGGGGAGAATCAAAAAAATTAAAATATCTTTCTTCTTCTTAAAATACGACTTTTTTTGCTGCTTTAATGAGCATCTGTTGGCTATTTCTGAACCGCTGCTCAGATGAAGAGGCTTGCAGTTTACACATGACAACCTAGGATTCTCCGGTTTTGCATGTTAAAGAAATGTGTGGGCAAGTATAAATTAATAAAATAGCAATTATTCTATCAACTATAAATTCTAATATATTCCTCAACTTTCATATTTACATAAAAAAATTGGGTGATATCTATGTAAATGCTTCTTCTATTATATAGTTTTGTGACTCAATGACTTATCATTTGGAGTGATAATATACAAGTAAATAATTTATGAGTTCCAAGTGATACAATACAAGTAATAGTAGTTGTGAAATGAGGTTCATTTTTGTAGGAATGATGGTGAACAATTTTTTGTCAGGTAATTAGGTTACTAAGATCGAATGATGTTTTGCTATTAAGAGGAATACATTTATCCAGTTATATTTTACTTTTTCTTTTTACCAAGAACCTAAATCCATGAGAATTGAGTGCTTGAAGAAACTCAACATAAACATATCAAGCTTGTAAGCCGTGAGAAAAGCTGAATTTAATCTAAAAAAGCTATGATTAACCTCATATAACAAGTTGGATTTTGATAGAGCTAAGCAGTTTAATTAGTAAACTCGTTTAATTTAGTAGGGATGTCAACCTTGAGTAAATTTATCTCATTCTTCTTGTTCAAAAATTATATTGATTTGACCAAATTGAGGAGTATTGCCTTTATAGATACCAAGATGAAGACACGTTATAAATTTTCTTAAGTTCTTTTTGTAGGCAATAAAGACTTTTCTAGTGTCTGATCTTAATATATCAATGGACCTAGAATCTTGTTGCTTACCTATTGTCTCTCTCAACTATATCTCTTTTCATTTTTGCTACTCTTCAATGGTGAATATTTTCTCAGTGCTAGTGTTATACTAATGAATGTGGATCATTCAATTAACTCAATCAAAACCATTTGTATTTTTCAAATCTTATGATTCTCCTCTCTACTTCTAATTGTAGAGTACCTCAGTGAGATAGCTTCAGCTCATACACCTGAGCTCTAGACACGTGCTCTTCTACTCTTCTGGGAAACATGTTTATTGTGCTCACAACTGATTTTTTTTTTTAAAATTCCCTGTGATTTTTTAAAGTTCTGTTGAATTAAAGGGGTTTTATTAATTAATAATAATTAAATAGTTTATTATTTAAAGGCTCACCGCGTTAGCTACCTCGTCAGCATCCCTTTTAGGCGTGTCCTGCTCTGTCATTGTCTTGGCTGCGTCAAACTCTACATCAGCTCCGCCTCCTCGATCTTGTGAGCGACTCGAGCAGAGTTGCACCATTCTGCATTAATCTGAGCCGTTCATTTCTTTAAATAAAAAAGGACTGCATCAGTTCATCGTCTCTGAAGGGCTAAGAACCGAGCAATGTCAATAGAAAAACTGTTTTATCTTCTTTGTTTCTCAAGGAATTTAAAAAAATTAAAGCTTTACACGTTCATCACACCAAGTCTTACTTATCCAATGACTAAGATCGTCTAGCATGCATGTTTGTTTCATAAAGGTCCGAAACCAAAGTGAATTAAAAAAAATTAAAATGTACCTCAATCGGTGGGGATCTCCTCAATCAAACCATCTATTAGCTTCGTAATGATCCAATAAGTATGTTCTAAATGATAATTGCAAAGTAAATTATCTTTGTATACGAATTCGATCGAGATCATCCACTACTTGATCAAACAGTGGCCTGGAGAGCTTCACAGTGAGTAAAAATTGATTGGAGAACTAATTTCTCCACTCGAGGAAGGTGATAAAAGTGTTGAATTTAAGAATCAAGCTAAGAGCAGTGGTAATTTGAAATGTATTGGTTCAATTTAGTGCTCAAATTGTGGAATTTTGGTCTTAGAATAGTGGAATTGATGCAAAAAGGATGATGGAGCTCTAAGAAGTTGTTTTAGAATGAGTTTGACAGTGCTTTGCCAAGGGGAGGATTACTTCTCTCTTAGCCCGAAAATGAGCTTCATTTATAGAGTCTTCTAGGTGTTGCTCCCATTGACCTATTTGCTTTTGCCACGAATTACTGAAGTGGTATTGAGTCAATCAAGGAGAACCAATAGAGGTGAGCCAAGTGGATGGAGCTTCCAATGAAGACGTGCCATGATGGATTTTCGGTTAAGGCAAACTTGGCCCAATGGCCATGGCCATGGGTTGACACATGTGGCCACTGCTCCTTTCTGTTAGGTTGGTTAGGGTAATCAATTGAGGAGGTTTTGAGGAGAGCCAATAGAAAGATGCCATGTGGGGAAGGTGGTTAAAGGCAAAGGCTAGCTCAACAAAGTGATGCATCTAGATTTGGCTTGTATGGACTCACATGGACATTGATTAAGCTCATATGAATATAGCTTGGTGTAGTTGACTTGGCTCAATCGAATCATCAAGAGGATTGGTTCAATGAAGAACCAAAATCAATTTAATGAATGTTTTATAATAAGCTTGAATTTGGTTCAATGTCAAGTTCAAGTATAGTTCCATTTCAGTTTAGATTTGGCTTATAGATCAATTGAAATTACGCTCACAAATGGGGCGAATCAATTTCAAGATATCATAGAAAGAGGGGCTAAAAAAGGTATTGAATTTATTTAGAAATGGTAGCTTGAAGGTGACTTCAAACTAAGTGTCAAAATGGATTCAATTTGATTCAGATTTGGGTTCAAATGAATATAAATTTAATTCCAACATGATGAGTCCACTAAATGGGTTATAGGTATAAAGAGAATGGCCAAG
>JXCR01090945.1:80810-94740 GCA_002079205.1 Phalaenopsis hybrid cultivar | reverse complement strand
TATATATTGTATGTATGTGTGTGTGTTTGTGTGTGTGTGTGTGTGTGTGTGTGTGTGTGTGTGTAAAATCCAAAAGTAGGAATATTTGGTAAGAACCTTGCACCATGGGTTCTCCTTAAACTTTAAAAAAAAAAGTCAAATTTTCAGATTTCCAAAATGTATGATAAACCCATGATGAAAATAAAAAATTTCTAAGTTAAAGTGAAGCTCTTACCAAGAGAAGATGAAATCAAATACTTTTAGGCTTTATGATCTCGTCAAATACACCAAATGTCAAGCCCGAGGTTGAGTTTTGGCCTTGGTTTAGAGGTAGGAGACGACCCAAGCAATAAAAATGGAGTTTTACATGGGTATTTAACTGTTTTATGTGAATCTGGGCATTTTTTGGGAAACTGGTGCCTCATGCACTAACACAAAAAATTTTCAGACTTCGATTTTCTTTGAAAATCTGCTACGTACCACACCACGTCAACCTCTAATTAACTTAACTTATACTCATAATTAAATAATTTTCTAATACATAATTTCACAAACAACACAAAACTCACGTTTATATATAAAATCCAAACGATTACAAACCAAATATTTTCAAGCCAACACATTTAATTCAACGTTGAAATCAAGCTAACAAACTAACGCTGAAGCCTAAATATCAAACATTTAACAAACAACACATATAAGGTTCCGTAATAAAAGTAAATTATAACCAATACAAACATAACATTTAAAAGCAAATATAACTACGAATTTCGTACTTAAACGAGTTCAAACATCTTCTTCACTTTCAACTTCTTGAATGTTTTTCATGGATTGGTAGTGCACGTTTAAGTTGTAAAAAATTAGGTGAGGAAATTCGTCCGTCAAATCTTCTTCAACCCAAGCATTTTTCATAAACATGCGCACCAAACCTTCTTCAATATGTCTAGTGTGTTCAAAGTGTTCTTCATCCTCCAATCCAGGTGGTCACATTTCAGAAATATTTGCAATTGAATGCATAAGACTTTGTACCTCTTTTTTCAACTTCTTAATCCTTTTCAAAAGTGCAATAAGGCTAAATAGGCGATAAATTTTGAGATGATTGATCCATCAATATATTTATATCGTTCTCCTCCCCGATTCCTGTGCAATTGTAATAAACTTTTGGGTTCATAGGCTTCCAAGGGAGAAACACTTTTTCTCAACTTTCATAAGACACTTGCGACTTGCTGCACTACAGGAATATGGTAGATGGATGCCCTAGTCCAGAAGGCTTCCCAAAAATTAATCTATATGAGGACATTCCTAAAGGTGTCTTATAATATGTCATGTTAGCCCATAATGAGATATCTAATCTAGCAGACCAATCCATTTTATTAGGATTTACAATTTTTTTCAAAATTCTCTTAATTTCACGATTAGATAATTCTGCTAGACCACTAGTCTTGGGATGATAAGAAGTTGCAATCTTATGTCTAATATTATATTTTCCCACCAATTTTCCAATTTGTTTGTTCTAAAAATGAGATTCTTCATCAGTCATGATTATACTCGGTAATTTCTTGATAAGAATCATTATATTTTTTGTTAAGGAATCATTATATTTAATGTTGTTTTTTAAATATTTAATCATCATATTTTTTGTTAAGGAATCATTATATTTAATCATTACGTTTAAGAGTGTTCCAAAATGACATCTAAATTCAGAATCATTATATTTTTTTACTAATTTATGCAATTTCTTAATAAGACGCACATTTTTGCATAATTAAATATTTGCATTGTTTGTACAAATATGGGTCATCCCAAAAGTAAAATTTTACATTGCGGATAAACTTTTTTTCTTGTTATTTTGTTAACCCATATGGTAAAATACCACTAGCAATATAGTTTACAATATCAACATACATCGGTAGTTCCCATCCTTTAATAGCATAAAGTTTTTCATCAAGAAAAGTTTCATTATTTTTTTTTTTCAAGATGAAATATTTCTTCTTGTTCTAGTCTAGATAAATGACCAGCTATTTGATTATCAGATCCTTTCCTATCGACAATCACAAATTCAAATTCTTGCATCAGAAGTATCTATCTAATTAATCTTGGTTTCACATCCTTCTTTTGCATTAGATATTTTATAGCCGAGTGATATATATGCACAACACATTTAGCTCCAATTAGATATGACCTAAACTTATCAAAAGCATAAACAATAACTAATAATTTTCTTTTAGTAGTGGTTTAATTAGTTCGAGCATCATTTAGAGTTTTACAAGCATAATATATAACTTTAAAAATTTTGTCATATCTCTGCTCTTAAATATCTCCAATTGCATAATCACTAACATCACACAATAATTTAAACGGTTTCTCCCAATCAGGTGAAACAATGTTAGAAGCAGTTATCAATTTCTCTTTCAATGTTTCAAACGCATTAATGCACTCTTGATTGAAGTCAAATTTTGTATCTTTTTCAAAAAGTTGGCATAAAGGCTTTGTAATATTTTTAAAATATTTAATATATCATCTGTAAAAACCAACAAGTCCTAAAAAACTCTTAACTCCTCTTATAGTAGTAGGTGGAGGTAGGTCAGATATAACTTGAATATTTGCATGAATTACTTGCATGACATTTTCTGAAATTTTATGCACAAGCACGATTCCTTCTGTAACCATTAATTAACATTTTTCCCAGTTTAATATTGGATTCGTCTTTTCAGATCATTCTAGAACTTTCTATAAATGATTTTGACAATTTTCAAATAAAGTTCAAAACACAGAAAAATCATCCGTAAAGATTTTTATCCATTTTTCAATTAAATCACTGAAAATCGATATCATACATCTTTGAAATGTCGCAGACGTGTTACATAAACCAAATGACATTAATTGAAAAGCAAAAGTACCATAAGGATTAGTAAATATTGTCTTCTCTAGATCCTCCGGAGCAATTAATATTTGATGATAACCGGTATATCCATCTAAAAAATAAATATTTGTGCCCACCTAGTCTATACAACACTTGGTCCAAAAAGGATAAAGAAAAGTGATCTTTCTTGGTGGGCGAATTTAATTTTTGATAATCTATGCAGATTCGCCATCCAATGATTTGTCTTGTTGGTATTAATTTTTTATTCTCATTTGTCACTACAGTCAAACCTCATTTCATAGAAATATAGTGAATTGGACCCACCCAAGCACTATTTGAAATAAGATATATTTTTCATGCATCTAACCATTTTAAAATCTCTTTTTTAATAAATTCTTTCATCATGGAGTTTAATCTCCTTTGAGGGTAAGCTTTTGGTTCATGATGTTCTTCCAATAAAATTTTGTGCATACAAATCGAAGGATAGATTTCTTAAATATCAGCTAATGTCCATCCAAAGGTTTTCTTATATCTTCTTAAAGTTTGCAACAACTTTTGTTCTTGTGCTTTTGTTAATTCTGAGGATACGATAATAGGTAATGTGGATAAATCTCTGAAAAAGACATTTTAAATGTGTAGGAAGTGTTTTCATTTCTAGTTCATGAGGTTTCTCAATCGATGAAATCAAATTTCTATTATTATCCGTAGGATCTAACAATTCAAATTGTTCCTAAACATAATCCACTTCTTCAGTACTCACTTCCAAAGTTTCATCTTGAATTATATCCCCATCCTCATAATCTAAATATTCTTCTTTACTTTTTTTTTTAAATGTATTCGTGAAATATCCATTTCTTAAATAGTCATTTATTTCCATTCTGATGCATTCATCCACTCTTCCTTTTGCTGGATATCTCTTTGAGTTTGCAATATTAGGTGTGACCTCTTGATCACTAACTCTCATCATCAATTGTCCTTCTGCACGTCTATCAAAGCTCTTCCAGTGGCAAGAAATGGTCTTCCTAAAGTGATAGGAATTTCTTTATTTTCCTCCATATCTAACAAAACAAAATCTACAGAAAAGATAAATTCATCAACATTTACCAAAATATATCTTATAACTCATTTAGGATAAGTAATCAAGCAATCAGCTAATTAAAGAGTTACGGTTGTAGGTGAGATTTCTCCTAAACCCAACCTTCTGAAAATTGATAGAGACATAAGATTAATACTGGCTCCCAAATCACATAAAGTTTTTTCAAAAAATCTTTCATCAATAACACAAGGAATAGTAAAACTACCAGAATCTTTAAATTTTTTAGGAAGCTTTTTCAGAATTATAACGCTACACTTCTCACCAAGTGTATCAGTCTCATTATCCGTAAACTTCTTTTTTTTATTAAGTATATCCTTAATAAACTTCACATAGCTTGACATTTGTTCCAGAGCTTTAACAAATGAAACTTTTATTGTCAATTTCCTCAAAATTTTAAAAAATTTTGTAAATTGGTTATCTTTGTTTTTCTGTTTTAATCTTTGAGGAAATGGAGATGGTGGTCTTTCTACTGTAATTTTCATTCATTTGATAGGATATTCTGACACAAAATAAAAATATTCATTAGATTTTTCATTATCCACTCCTTTTTCAACTTCAACTTCTTTTTGAACTTTTGTTCCAATTCTTTTTCACTTCTCAGTTGAATAGCCTTCATTTGCTCTTTGTTATGATCTTTAGGGTTAACTTCAACATTACTAGGCAAAGTTTCTTTAGGCCTATTGTTAAGTGTAGTAGCAATACGTCCCAGTTGACTTTCTATGTTTCTAATTGTAACTCATTGACTTTGTAATTGACTTCCCAGTTGTAATATTAATTCTCCCATTGACAATTTCTTCTCGTTACTCTGCAAATTTCTAATTAAATATGGAGGGTAATAAAGTTTGTTGTTTGAATTCCCTTGATTGTTGGAGTTTCCCAATGGGTTCGCAGCCTATTGCGGATTTATAGCATTAGAGTTATTGCTACTCAAATTCAAATTTAGGTGATTTTTCCAACAAGAATTATAATAATTGGAATAAGAATTATTAGATCGATTATTTGTTGCATTTAAAATCTCACACGAAGATTGAGATTTTATAATTTGTCCCAATAAATTTTCCTCAAACACATAAATTTATAATAATCTGATTTACTAGTAACAACCATACAAAATTTACAATCATCGATTGGTCGTACTGTACCAAATTCGAGACCCTCTTTCGAATTGAGAGTTTGACTTTTAACATTCCATAACTTCTTAAAGGGTTGTAATTTATCCTTCGACCTTTGTTTTTGCACATATCCCCATTGAATTAATTTTTGAACATAAGGAGAAAAGTATTCAAATGATAACTCAATTAATTAATTAGAGTCATCCTCTTCGAAATTTACATGAATTTCAACACTAGTAGTGGGAGAAGAACGTAGAACTTGATCGGTTTCAAACCAACACCATGGACTTCATTGACCTCTAGACTCTTAATCTTTTAAGGGAGAATCGGAGTAAGGTTCATGGTGTGCATGTAGTGGTTGATTTGATTATACATTGACTTGTATTCACTTTTCTCCACATCCCCAAGGAAATCTCGAACTATGTTTTCTTCGGTTTATCATCATTGTCTCTTCATTGGACTAGTCTTCATAAAAACTCTCTTCCACATCGATGTTGATGGTCTGCCTTATCCGTTCAACAATCATGTTTGTTCTTCCTCGCCCTCATCCCCGACCTCGATCTCGGATGCGTGGGCTAAAAGAACCTCCACCAAATTGTTGTGAAGAAATGGTAGTAGATCGTTAAAGCAGAGTTGAATGATCTTGCTCTTATGATCCTTCTGAATCTTCCATCTCATTTGTCACAACTTCACGAGAAAAGACAATCTTCCTTGGAGGGGCATAGTTGGCGGCCTCTTAGTGGATGCCTACTTCGTGAACTAAAAACAGGTGTAAATCCTCCTTGATGCAATGTTCTTGTCCTTCCTTAAAATACATGATACACTGGTGTAGTGATGATAGAACCATATTATGCTCGTGCAACTATGGTCGACCAAGTAAGGCATTGAAAGAGGTCTCTGCATTGATGATATGGAACTTGGTGGTTGTTACTAGTTCTCCAACCTTCATTAATAGTGTGATCAATCTAAGAGCTCTGTCTCCTTTCTGATTTAATCCTCTTAGCATCATCCTATCGGCAGTAAGCTTCTAAGCGTCAATGTCCAAGTAAACTAACGTCCATAGACTCATTAAGTTAAGTGACGCTCCTGAATCTACCATAACTCTGGAAAGCACGAATTTTTTGATGTTGACTGAAATATAGAGCGGTTGGTTCGGATCGGCCGTACCAACTAACAAATCTTCATCGGTGAAGGTCACCCTAGGCTATTCATTTAATAAACAAAATTCATCTGAGGATGTGCTGGCCAACTGAGCTAAGCAAATCTCTGAGATAAGTAAGGCTGTAACCAGAGCTTCCCTCATCTCCTTTGATAGGATCAGAGCATCGTAGATGCTTAGTCCTCCTAAGATGAGATAGTACGTTATAATCTACTTTATATGTGCCCCAAATTTTACTTAGAATAGGTATTTCTTCTATCGGTGGAGGCTGACTATGCTGTGACGACTGCTTCTGATGACTTTAATGGGACCGCTCAACTTGAATCTTTATTGGCTGCTTGCCCTTGTTGACTGTTGTTACTGTTCTGGACTTCTTGTCAAATATCTTGACTATTATGGACCTCTTTGTCTTTTCTTGGGATTCTATATTCTTAACTTCGTCCTGCAAGCTGCTAGCCTTGCTGAGTAATTTCTCGAACGACTTGATTGTAAGTCCCTTAATCATGAAAGCCATCCAGCCATGTATGCTCTTGAGAAGAATCTCAATTGCATGTTGTTCTCCATCTCCACCTCAAGATATAATCCACCAAGATCTTGTTAGGCTTCTACCGCTCAACCACGAGATCCCCTATCGTAACGTGATGTTGCGCTCCGACGAATCTTTTCATGAATAATTGGTCCAACTCGGCAAACATCTTCACAGATCCGTTGGACAATTCTTCATACCAATCGAATGTTATCCCACGCAAGTTGCTGACAAATTGTCAGAAGAATAAGGCTTCATTACCCCCTATGTTGCAACAGCTGGCTCGAAAGTGCGCTATGTGCCAAAGGGGATTTTCGGTCCCATCAAAAGTCTTGAAATTAGGTGACACAAAGCCCTTAGGGTAGGGTACGTCATCAAACTCCTCTAAGTAAGGTTTGCCCCTTGAAATTGATGCACCCCCCTTAGATTGGGCTAAAGCCTCTCTGACTTGTTGTTCAACTATATGCTTAATGTCCTTTTCTGGGAACATACTCTGGACAAAATCTTTATTTGGTTGTTCATCTCTACTAACAGAAGCTACATCCCTTATGTCATCTACAATATGTACAATTTTTGGTTGGTTGACTTATGACGAAGCCATTTGCGGTGACTAAGACTGCCCTTGCATTGTAGCCATGACGACATACATTGATACACCTAAAATATATAGTATTTTTAGACACATTTTTATACCTATTTTTGAGATATTGCCCTTTAATGGTAGGTATTTGTGTGTTTTTCTTTCAGGTACAAGTAAAAAAGTATAAAATAATAAAAAGAGTGAAAAAGGATCAAATTTGGAGCAAAAATGCATAAATTGTACAGAATTATTTTGGCGCCTAAGCGCTGGTGAAATAGAGAAGGCTCCGCCTAAGCACTAGAGGCCTCGCGCTTAAGCGCCAGTGACAGTTACTTGACGGATTAATTCATTTTAACAAATTTCAAAGCGACATTTGAGGCACCTATTGGCTAAAATGGGTGGTTATAACCAACAAGGATGAAAATATAATTAAATGACTTGTAAAAGGAGGCATCCCTTGGTAAATTCATAGAATCAGGACACATTTTGAAGATATACCAAGACACCTCTTAGAATATTATAATAGAATCAAGTTGAGACTTTTAGAAGAGTTCTGAAAAGTTCTTAAAGAAGTTCATGGAAAAGCTTTTGTAGAAAATTTCAGGCACCACAAATTTAATTTTCCTTTTATTTTTAGTTTTATTTTAAGAGTTAAGAGAGTTGTAAGAGAGAAGAGATTCAAAGGAACTTCAAGAGTTTGGTGGAGGATTTGAGATAAGCTTTTATCTTTATTTTAAACTAATTTTGGTTTTAATCGAGACTTCTTTTTGGTTTGACAATGATTTGTACTTTTAAACTAAAGTGTGGTTGTTTTCTCTATGGATTATGAGCAGTTTTCTTTACCTTTCTCCTTAAAATGATAAGTAATTAAACTGTTGGATGGAAGTTGTGGAGAGTATTAATCTTTAATGTTGGAAGAAGTTGCAATGATTTAATTCTATGCACTTCATTTACTTCTTAATCTGGCCCATCTAGATGTTAAAATTTATTGTGAGAACATGCTAGAACCGGGATGGTATTGTCTTATTCAACAATTAAAAAGAATCACATGAGATTGTATGAATGAGAATGTAGTTCATATGACTGAGTGCAAATAAATAGGAAAATAATCTTTGAAGGGTGTAGAGTTAAAGGACTTTAGAGTAACATGCTAAAGCCCCTAACTTGGTTTATTGTTTTAGGTTTTGATATGAGATGTTAGCCCCCGGGTGGAGGGAACCGAGAGAACTCTAGAGTGAGAGCTAGTATCTTCCCTGCTTAACCGATCTTCAAGACTATTCAAACTTTAAATTAGCCAATGTTCTTTATAGCATCTCTAGTAAGGGTAAAAAATAATATTGCTCCTATTTGACACAACACAATTTGAATAATTCCACAACAGAATTCATATGCTTATTATTGATTTATGATAAGGAGAAAGATATTTCGTATTCAATGCTTTTCTTTCACATAAACTCAAGTTATCTTCAATAAGTTTTTATTTGATTTTCAAACATTAAAATTACCAAAAAGAGTTTAAATTTCATTTATGTGATAAAAACTATAGTTTAAGTATTTGTCTTTTTAAAGTAGAAAGTTTGTTACTTTAATTATCAAATACTGTGAACAACACATGTGGGTTCGATATTCGAGGCTTAATCAAAAAGTCGTATATTACTTGATAACGATATGTATACTTGCGTAGTATCTCAATATAGATTAAGTTAAAAAAGTTAAATTCTTATTTTCTCCAGGATCAAGTTTTTGGTACTGTTGCAAAGTAAGGATAGATAAGTGAAAAATATAATCAAATACATTGTTATACTATTATATATAAACAGTCAGGGTCAAAATCTCTTCCATCATTTTCTCCATTCAGATGATCTGTTCATCCCTTAATTGAATGACCTTCGTAGGTCATCCGCAGTGTTCTCCTCACGAGAAAGTGGAGCATCGCTCGCAGATGTAGCGACCCTTGTGTCAATGATGTTTATCTCTATGAACTCTTGATCAAGATAATCTGTCAAATTGAAATCTTCATCATCACCACCTACTCCTCGTTCTCTGGATAACTCAGAAATCTTGACCCTGAGCTTTTTCACTTTATCCTCGATCATTTTCTCTTGAATCACTTTAAGATATGGAGGTCTTTCTGGAACATCAACTGGCTCTTCAACAGGCTTTGTAGTAAAGACAATAGCAACTCTGATACATCAGACCTATGCTTCATTTGGCGGGACTGTCTCACGGGCACATCAAACCCATACCTTTTTCTTTGACGCTAATGCCTTGGGATGGGGTGTCTTAGAGGAGGCATCAGTGGGTCAAAGAGAAGCATGCTCTCTACGGCGTAGACCAAGTACATTAACAAGCGGCTTCTTCCCTTTATCCCTCTGTGGGAAGTCATCACAAACAACTATAGGTGGTATCCTTGGACCCATACATGACTTGACTGGCCGACATCCTACCGATCTCACGGAGAGATGATGGTAGAATCTGTGATGGTGGCAGTCACTAACTCAGTTTCCAAGATGAAATTTAATAGGAATACGAGCTGGTGGAATTTTAACTGATCTTTGGAATTGACGGGCAGATCTGACATCCTTTAAAATTTCTTTCTTTATCCCGGGTGAAACTGCACATCCTACTCGTTTAAGCAACTTAGTGACAGTACACCCCCCCTTGGCGGCTAACCTTCAAACACAGTGCAGACTCTGGTGATAGGAGTGAGCTTCTCTCTCTCTCTCTCTCTCTCTGTCTATCACAACCATGAAGTATCGACAGAGCAACAACAATCTTATGGACGCTCTCATCCCCAGTAGTATCCATCAACAGATGGAACCTACTTCCTTGTAGGAGAGGAGCAATCTAAGATAATCTGAGTTCCTTCTGGTGAGGAATCTCATCAACAGGGTCTATCTCTGTAGTTCGGGCCTTGACGGCCCTCTGAATCCTACGATTTTGGTTTTCCTTTTGTGACTTTGTAAGTGACGCAGATTTAGAACTAGAACTGACTTCGAACACTGATGATAGGACAGGAAACACATATGTTGAATCTTCCTCAACAAGAACTCCTTTCGCTTTCATAGACGGTACAATAGGCATATTAATGGTGAATCTGGTGGCAGTAGATGCAACAAATCTCCTTGGCGCAGAGACAGTAGACCAGGTAGATGCAGAAACAACGAACTTAATGGGTGTTGGGGTGACAAAGATCTTCTCCTCCTTGTAAGAAGGGAAGTTTTGGGGGCAAGTATGGTTGAATCTGGCAGACAGTTCTTAGATTTATGGGGCGGTGACTTTCATGAAGATGAATGAGGACTTGCCAAGCACGACCTCAAGCTCGTCAAATCTGGCTCCAAACTTGATTGTAGGGGTTACATTGCGGGCCTCTCGGCCGATGAGCAAGTTGCAAGAAAAGGTCAAAGTCGGGAATGCCATCGTAGCAGCTTCAAAGAAAAGTTCCAAGGGTTAGTATCAGCCAATACCTCGTAATTCAAGTGTAAGCACTAAAAATTAATGGAGGTCGTCCTACATATGATACACCTTTATTATTTTTATTTGATTTCATTTTGTGAGGGTTTTAAGATTTAAGCTTATCATTTGTTAAGAAAATTAAATGTCAGAGGATTTAATTACATTAAGCGAGTGATTAAAAGACGTATCGACTTGGCTTGATATGCAAAATAGCAAAGCAAACGTGAAAGGTACCGTTTAGAATCCAGTGCGAGACCGATTTCGTAATGCACTTTGCCCAGGTGAAACCAGTTCATCAACACACCTATTGGGGGTCCAACCCACATAAAAGATAAAGTCCTAAAGGACCCTTGAACCTCTATGTTTAAAGATGACTAAACAAACGGTCCTAGAATCCAAAAGAGTTGACCATACTTGCCCAAGAAAGAAATGTGCAAAGCATGCCAACGGAAGAAGAGTTATCTGCCCATGAGGGACATGGACACACTATCAATGAATGAAGGTAAGATTTTATGATCTTAATGGCGTCACCAGAAATTGTCGGCGAGAAAAATGGTCCATACCTTGGTCCAAGAGGTGTAGCCGCAATTGGATTTGTTCCCGAGCTTTGTTGTGAGCTGACAAACCTCGTCCAAGCATCACCTTGAGCTGAGATTGAGTCCAAGTATGAATTCGATCAAAGGGTGATTCGACTTTGGTCTAGGGCTAAGTTAGAGTGCTCAAAATGATGGGGCTTTGGTTGGGGAAGTCCTATTTGGCTCTGGTTAAGCTTATGAAATAGTAAATTTAGAGTATGGATGCACTTGGTGGTATGGTCGTGAAAAGCCCTGAATTTCAGTGGTGAAATTAGAGTTTTGAAAAGGGAATTTAGACAGAGAAATGGTGGGGATTACTTCTCCGGACTACTAGAGGGTTTGGAGGAATTTTGGCAGAGTTTGTCTAAGGTTTTGTGAATCTCTCTTCCTGGCCATGGAGGGTGACCTTTTATAACCATGGCTATGGCTGCCATCAAAGCATGCCATGGTGGCAAGGGGGCAGCTTAGGTGGAGGGAAGAAAAGCTTTAGTGGCCAATGGGGCTTAGCCAACTCAGCTGGGTTCAATTTTAGTGTTTAAACCATTTGGGTTTTCTTGATCTGGTGTTTTCTGGCAGCTGTGGTGGCCATCCGGCTAGGGTCAAGTCACCCTCAGGCTCAGGTGAGCCAGGAAGGTTGAGTGGTGCAATCAATTTGGTTTAATGGTGGTTCTAAGGTGAATATCTAAGGGGAATATGAGGTTTGGGTAATTTGGGCTAGCTTGGGTTTAACCCTTTGGTCACTTGGCTAAATCAAGCCCCAAAGTGGTTAAAGAGGATCTTAAGACCCTTAAGCAGGTTTTAGTGATGTTAAATGACTGACTTGAGTATGGGAGAGTGGTTTGNGTCCTACATAAGATACACCTTTATTATTTTTATTTGATTTCATTTTGTGAGGGTTTTAAGATTTAAACTTATAATTTGTTAATAAAATTAAATGTCAGAGGATTTAATTACATTAAGCGAGTGATTAGAAGACGTAACGACTTGGCTTGATATGCAAAATAGCAAAGCAAACACGAAAGGTATCGTTTAGGATCCAGTGCGAGACCAATTTCATAATGCACTTTGCCCAGGTGAAACTAGTTCATCAACACACCTATTGGGGGTCCAACCCCACATAAAAGATAGTCCTAAAGGACTCTTGAACCTCTCTGTTTAAAGATGATTAAACAAATGGTCCTAGAATCCAAAAGGGTTGTCCGTACTTGCCCAAGAAAGAAATGGGCAAAGCATGCCAGCGGAAGAAGAGTTATCTGCCCATGAGGAACATGGACACACTACTAATGTATGAAGGTAAGATTTTATGATCTTAATGGAGTCACCAAAAATTTTCGGTGGGGAAAATGGTTCATAACTTGGTCCAATTGGTGTAGTCGCAATTGGATTTGTTCCCAAGCTTTGTTGTGAGCTGACAAACCTCGTTCAAGCATCACCTTGAGCTGAGATTGAGTCCAAGTATGAATTTGATCGAAGGGTGATTCGACTTTGGTCTAAGGCTATGTTAGAGTGCTCAAAATGATGGGGCTTTGGTTGGGGAAGTTGTATTTGGCTCTGGTGAAGCTTATGGAATAGTCAATTCAAAGTATGGATGCACTTGGTTGTATGGCCGTGAAAAGCCCTGAATTTCAGTGGTGAAATTAGGGTTTTGTAAAGGGAATTTGGACAGAAAATGGTGGGGATTAACTTCTCCGGAATACTAGAGGGTGGGTTTGGAGAAATTTTGGCAGAGTTTGGCTAAGGTTTTGTGAATCTCTCTTCCTGGCCCTGGAGGGTGACCTTTTATAACCATGGCTATGACTGCCATTAGGGCATGCCATGGTGGCAAGGGGGCAGCTTAGGTGAAGGTAAGAAAAGCTTTAGTGACCAATGGGGCTTAGCCAGCTCAGCTGGGTTCAATTTTAGGGTTTAAACCATTATGGATTTCTCGATCTGGTGTTTTCCGGTGGCTGTGATGGCCCTCCGGCCAGGGTCAAGTCACCCTTAGGCTCAGGTGAGCCAGGAAGGTTGAGTGGTGCAATCAATTTGGTTTAATGGTGGCTCCAAGGTGAATATCTAAGGGGAATATGAGGTTTGGGTAATTTGTCTAGCTTGGGTTTAACCCCTTGTTCACTTGGCTAAATCAGGCCCCCAAAGCGGTTAAAGATGATCTTAAGACCCTTAAGTAGGTTTTAGTGAAGTCAAATGACTGACTTGAGTATGGGATAGTGGTTTAAATGTTGCTTGAATGAGGGAAAGCCAAAGTGAGGGAGAGAAGGAGGAGTAGTCGCCTCCACTTGTCAAATTTGGTGAATTGACTTTATGATGCCCATGGAAAGTTCCATGGGGTATGCCATGCTATGTATGTGGTCATGTGAAGGTTTCATGCAAAAGGAAATTTTGATTTTATGGATTTTTAATGGAAAATGTCAACATGCCCAATTTTGGTAAAGTGCCGGGTATGCATGTGGAAATTTGGTATGATGCTATGGTAAAGTGATCTTGGATGCCATGGGATGATGAAAGATTGAAATTTTATCATTTGGGCTCAATTTTGGGCCTTTTTCAAATTAAAGAAGTGGGCTTTTATAAATGCATATGGGTATGG
>JXCR01090945.1:59644-72872 GCA_002079205.1 Phalaenopsis hybrid cultivar | reverse complement strand
GCCGACGATGTCGAATTCTTAAATTGCATTATCGAGAAGGTTCTGCTTTCACCAAAACAACCATTACTAACTCAACACAATGCGATCTTTAGGAGAAGATGTACTATCGAAAGAAAGGTATGTGAATTGATTGTTGATAATGGTTGTACCAAAAATTTTATGGCCAAGGTAGTGGTAAAGGCTTTACAACTCAAAACCACCAAACATCCTAACCCATATAAAATTAGTAAAATTAAAAAGAGGGTGGAAGTTATGGCGACAGAACGATGCAAGGTATCTTTCTCTATTAGAATTAACTTCTTGTGTGAAGTTAATTGTGTAGTGGTTGAAATGGATGTGCTNTTATCATTTACGAGCCGCTATATAAGCAATGGATGTCTGTCTCTTTAATTTTTCCACTATTGTTCAAGTGTGAAACCAAAAACTATCTACAACTTCAAGAATATTATAACATAGAGCTATTGTCAAACACTTTCTTGACTTCAACTCTCCTTGTGCAACATTAAATAATCATATCCTCATAAATGTATATCTTGTTACAGGATGCCTGCTCCATATAATAAAAAGAAAGAATAATTATTGAGGCCTACGATTCAATAAACAATTTTAACATCACTGTTGTAGACATACTTTAAAGCTGTAATAATATTTTCTTTTCAATATTACTCAAAAAGCATTTTTTTACAATCACGTATGATGGAAAAGAGGAAATAAACTTAATTAAGAAAATCAAATTTGCAATTATTTCAAAGTTGAAGCACTTGTACATTAGTTAATAATTTATATATTGAAATGAAAAAAAAAAGTGACAATAATAAGACCTAAAATCTCTACGGTTAAAAAAGCATATAGTTAACAAATATTTAGTCAAGAAAATATGTTACAACATAGCCTGTATTCGTAAAATATAAAAAAATTACTTCTGAAAAAGCTTTATGCAAGAGTGGCCTGAAGAAATGAAATTTACACACATAACATATGATTCTTATATATTTACATATCTTATATCAAAATTTGTATAGTTAGATGCATAACACTTCATTGCTTCAATTCTATACATGAAAACATATATTTCACTTTTAAAAATGATAGTAGTATGATTTTTAATGTGATACCTAAGATTTGAGCACTAGTTGTGTAAATATAAAAGTTTTGATGTGAGATATGTAAATTCAATAGAATTGTGGGTCAGGTATGTAAATGCCCCAAGAATACAAGCCCCAAATGAACACAATAAATCACAGTCTAACCTTGAAACCGTTGAAGGTGCATTAATCCCCCAACAGAACAAAGGAAGTGATCAAATATAAAAGCGAGAAAAAGAAGCCCAAAATATAATTACATTTCCAACAAAAAATCATATGCCTAGCTCCATCTCTCTATAAAACAGACTAAGCTAAAAAAGCCGGTTCACACGATAAAAACCCTCGTTCTGCGGCTGCCGAAAGCTCGTCGTCCAACGGCTCAATGGGTGCGGTGGCAACTCGGGGTGAACAGGTGGCTGGCATTCCGAGTTCTGGCCGTCGATTTAGGGCAGCGAAGGGCAGATGTAAGGCAATTGGCAACCGGGTTCGGATCAGCACGCCACGAATCCCTTCGTTCTACTGCTCTATAAAAGCAGCGATCTCCTCCGAGCAGAAATCGAGTTCACGAGAGGTAGAAGATGGAGAACGATGTGCATGCTGTTTTTTTTTTCTGCATTGCTTTCTCGATGGATTTCTGAAGAATTTGTAATGCAGCGAATATGCATATCCAATGTATTCGGAATGCTAGTTTTTATTGGAAGCCGACCATTTTGTTAATTCTTGCTTCATGGAATTGGAGCCGATCTGGTTGAGTTCTTGTGGGGGTGAGTATTTTTATAGGGTTTCTGGAGCAGGATGACCCCTTGTGCCAAAAATTATTACAGATACAACAGCGCAATGGATTTCTAACGCTGATGCCCAGCCATCCTGATCAAAGGATATTTTAGTGACTCTTCCCACTCGCTGATAACCTTGCCTAAATGATGCAGTTTGGGACAAATGGAGACTCTCCAGTTTTATCCCTGAAACAGTTTTATTTCTTATTTACAAGTTTGCTATCATATTTTAATAGTTGTTTTCTGTTTTTATTAGTGTTTTGTTATTTAATGAGGAAAGTGGTCCCTCTTTACTGTCTTGTCAGCCTTTTATAACTCCTAGTGGTAGTGGCTAAAGTAGTAATCTGTTTTTCTGCCAATTTCGATCAAAAACCTCTGTTTTTTCTTCTTATTTTTTTATTCCTCTTCCAGGTATTGTTACCTCACTGGTCGTCTACATCATGTGGTATAAGAGTCAACAATGGCGCAAAGTAGCTCCAGAGAACAACGACAATCGTAGCTGTGAGTACTTGCGTGCAACTCAATTCAGATTGGAAAAAAGGCCAATGACATATGAAATGAGCTGTAGTGTTTCATAAATGAAGTTATTCTAGAGCTTCAACAAATGAGGACTGGTAATCTTACAAAACCGGCAACCACACTGGCCATCTTGGCACCCACACCAATGATGGGATGCACCATCACAACGATTCGTAATCAATGGCGTCCCCAACGATTCAAACCACCGATAAGTGCTGAAAATTTTGATTTAGATGAGTAAAAACCTTATCACCGGCATAACCGTTATTTAGATTCTGATTCATTATTTTGATGGCCATTTGCACATTGAAGATTATTTAGACTGGGAGCAAGCACTGGAAGCCTTTTTTAGGGTTTAGGGATATATTCACCGAAAAACAGGTTTGTTGTGTAGCCTGTAGATTGTAGAGTGAGGTCGGTGCATGGTGGCAACAACTCGTTCACTCCCGCTGAAGGAAGGGCTGAAGACCTATTCGAGGTTGGAATTGAATGAAACAATTGCTAAAGAATTATTTTTTGCCAACAGATTACGAGCAAATCTTATTTGTGCAGTTTCAATGATGTGTTCAGAAAAAAGCACTCGTATAGTGCTTATACAGAGTTCTATCTCTCGAGTACTCGTAAAGATCTTCAGGAATCCAACTAACAAATTATGACCTGATATATTGAAGGTTTAAAGGAAGCTATACAAGACAAATTGGAGATGAATGCAGTATGGTCTTTATCACAAGCCGTTAACTATGCCTACAAAGAAGAACTTCAAATTAGTCGGGCCTCACGATCTGCTAGTAGGTTACAAAACTCGACCATTCGAAACCAGGAAGCACATCACTCGGGCATAGAGCTACTGCTATGGAAGGAGAACAAAAGTTATGAGATAAATCCTTACCAAATCAAGACTGTGTATCATCGTCTAGGGCCACAAAAACGTTTTCGATGCTCCAGCCGGACCACCAGTTGAATGAATACCCAAATCATAAACAACTTCAGCTGCTTGAAGGGGAGGTAGAAACAAATTCTGACAATGCTACTTGTGTCCATTTGCTGGGGAAGAGGTCGACGTTGTTTTGCCGACGATGTCGAATTCTTAAATTGCATTATCGAGAAGGTTCTGCTTTCACCAAAACAACCATTACTAACTCAACACAATGCGATCTTTAGGACAAGATGTACTATCGAAAGAAAGGTATGTGAATTGATTGTTGATAGTGGTTGTACCAAAAATTTTATGGCCAAGGTAGTGGTAAAGGCTTTACAACTCAAAACCACCAAACATCCTAACCCATATAAAATTAGTAAAAAGAGGGTGGAAGTTATGGCGACGGAACGATGCAAGGTATCTTTCTCTATTGGAATTAACTTCTTGTGCGAAGTTAATTGTGTAGTGGTTGAAATGGATGTGCCGCTTGATTTTAGGCCTGCCTTTGCAATTCAATTTAGGAGTATGGTATGATGGTCGTGCTAATAATTACACATTCGAATGGAAGAACAAGAAGATTCGGTTGTTACCAACAAATTCAAGTGCCACTGCCATTGTAAGGAGAAACGAGGAAAAATAAGCTTACATTATCGTCTCGGGATCACCATGGTTATCTGCTTGCCAGAGGCGAGAACAGATGTTTGTCATGATCATCCAGCAACAAAATGACACTTCTTCAGAGGTACATTCTTTAGTCGAACAAATCCTTCAATAATTTCCATGTTCAACGCCATCCGAGCTCCCTAGCCACTACCGCCTTTGCAAAAAATACACCGCATAGATTTTGTACCTGGTGAGGCACTCCTAAATTATCCGCATTATAGAATTAGTTCGACAAAGCATCAAAATCTGCAAGCAATAGTGGAAGATTTATTGCAAAAACAATTCATTCAACATAGCATGAGCTTGTGCGCTGTTTCAACATTAATTGTTCTTAATAAAGATGGATTGTGGAGATTTTTTGTGGATAGAACAGGTAAAAACAAAATTACTATCAAATTTTATTTTCCTATGCCCCGTATGGAAGTTTTATTGGATAAATTAGCTGGAGCAAGCATGTTTTCAAAACTGGACTTGCTGAGCGGATGCCATCAAATTCACATTCGAGCGGGAGATGAACAAAAGACGACATTCAAGTAAGAGAATGATTATATGAGTGACAGGTTATGCCATTTGGGTTGTGTAACGCCCCCCAAGCACCTTTATGAGGCTTCCGATTCAGAGGCTGATGGTTTGATCGAACATATGCCCAACAGACGTCGTAGATCTATAGATCGAGTTTACAGCTATTGCAAAGTGAAGATAGACATACTTTATTTTGATGGCCATTTCCATTTGCACATTGAAGATTATTTAGACTGGGAGCAAGCACTGGAAGCCTTTTTTACGGTTTAGGGATATATCCACCGAAAAACAGGTTTGTTGTGTAGCCTGTAGATTGTAGAGTGAGGTCGGTGCATAGTGCCAACAACTCGTTCACTCCCGCTGAAGGAAGGGCTGAAGACCTATTCGAGGTTGGAATTGAATGAAACAATTGCTAAAGAATTATTTTTTGCCAACAGATTACGAGCAAATCTTATTTGTGCAGTTTCAATGATGTGTTCAGAAAAAAGCACTCGTATAGTGCTTATACAGAGTTCTATCTCTCGAGTACTCGTAAAGATCTTCAGGAATCCAACTAACAAATTATGACCTGATATATTGAAGGTTTAAAGGAAGCTATACAAGACAAATTGGAGATGAATGCAGTATGGTCTTTATCACAAGCCGTTAACTATGCCTACAAAGAAGAACTTCAAATTAGTCGGGCCTCACGATCTGCTAGTAGGTTACAAAACTCGACCATTCGAAACCAGGAAGCACATCACTCGGGCATAGAGCTACTGCTATGGAAGGAGAACAAAAGTTATGAGATAAATCCTTACCAAATCAAGACTGTGTATCATCGTCTAGGGCCACAAAAACGTTTTCGATGCTCCAGCCGGACCACCAGTTGAATGAATACCCAAATCATAAACAACTTCAGCTGCTTGAAGGGGAGGTAGAAACAAATTCTGACAATGCTACTTGTGTCCATTTGCTGGGGAAGAGGTCGACGTTGTTTTGCCGACGATGTCGAATTCTTAAATTGCATTATCGAGAAGGTTCTGCTTTCACCAAAACAACCATTACTAACTCAACACAATGCGATCTTTAGGACAAGATGTACTATCGAAAGAAAGGTATGTGAATTGATTGTTGATAGTGGTTGTACCAAAAATTTTATGGCCAAGGTAGTGGTAAAGGCTTTACAACTCAAAACCACCAAACATCCTAACCCATATAAAATTAGTAAAAAGAGGGTGGAAGTTATGGCGACGGAACGATGCAAGGTATCTTTCTCTATTGGAATTAACTTCTTGTGCGAAGTTAATTGTGTAGTGGTTGAAATTGATGTGCCGCTTGATTTTAGGCCTGCCTTTGCAATTCTATTTAGGAGTATGGTATGATGGTCGTGCTAATAATTACACATTCGAATGGAAGAACAAGAAGATTCGGTTGTTACCAACAAATTCAAGTGCCACTGCCATTGTAAGGAGAAACGAGGAAAAATAAGCTTACATTATCGTCTCGGGATCACAATGGTTATCTGCTTGCCAGAGTCGAGAACAGATGTTTGTCATGATCATCCAGCAACAAAATGACACTTCTTCAGAGGTGCATTCTTTAGTCCAACAACTCCTTCAATAATTTCCATGTTCAACGCCATCCGAGCTCCCTAGCCACTACCGCCTTTGCAAAAAATACATCGCATAGATTTTGTACCTGGTGAGGCACTCCTAAATTATCCGCATTATAGAATTAGTTCGACAGAACATCAAAATCTGCAAGCAATAGTGGAAGATTTATTGCAAAAACAATTCATTCAACATAGCATTAGCTGGTGCGCTGTTTCAACATTAATTGTTCTTAATAAAGATGGATTGTGGAGATTTTGTGTGGATAGAACAGGTAAAAACAAAATTACTATCAAATTTTATTTTCCTATGCCCCATATGGAAGTTTTATTGGATAAATTAGCTGGAGCAAGCATGTTTTCAAAACTGGACTTGATGAGCGGATGCCATCAAATTCACATTCGAGCAGGAGATGAACAGAAGACGACATTCAAGATAAGAGAAGGATTATATGAGTGACAAGTTATGCTATTTGGGTTGTGTAACGCCCCAAGCACCTTTATGAGGCTTCCGATTCAGAGGCTGATGGTCTGATCGAACATATGCCCAACAGACGTCGTAGATCTACAGATTGAGTTTACAACAATTGCAAAGTGAAGATAGACATACTTTATTTTGATGGCCATTTCCATTTGCACATTGAAGATTATTTAGACTGGGAGCAAGCACTGGAAGCCTTTTTTAGGGTTTAGGGATATATCCACCGAAAACAGGTTTGTTGTGTAGCCTGTAGATTTTAGAGTGAGGTCGGTGCATGGTGGAAACAACTCGTTCACTCCCGCTGAAGGAAGGGCTGAAGACCTATTCGAGATTGGAATTGAATGAAACAATTGCTAAAGAATTATTTTTTGCCAACAGATTACAAGCAAATCTTATTTGTGCAGTTTCATTGATGTGTTCAGAAAAAAGCACTCGTATAGTGCTTATACAGAGTTCTATCTCTCGAGTACTCATAAAGATCTTCAGGAATCCAACTAACAAATTATGGCCTGATATATTGAAGGTTTAAAGGAAGCTATACAAGACAAATTGGAGATGAATGCAGTATGGCCTTTATCACAAGCCGTTAACTATGCCTACAAAGAAGAACTTCAAATTAGTCGGGCCTCACGATCTGCTAGTAGGTTACAAAACTCCACCATTCGAAACCAGGAAGCACATCACTCGGGCATAGAGCTACTGCTATGGAAGGAGAACTAAAGTTATGAGATAAATCCTTACCAACTCAAGACTGTGTATCATCGTCTAGGGCCACAAAAACGTTTTCGATGCTCCAGCCGGACCACCAGCTGAATGAATACCCAAATCATAAACAACTTCAGCTGCTTGAAGGGGAGGTAGAAACAAATTCTGACAATGCTACTTGTGTCCATTCGCTGGGGAAGAGGTCGACGTTGTTCCGCCGACGATGTCAAATTCTTAAATTGCATTATTGAGAAGTGCTGCTTTCACCAAAACAACCATTACTAACTCAGCACAATGCGACCTTTAGGACAAGATGTACTATCGAAAGAAAGGTATGTGAATTGATTGTTGATAGTGGTTGTACCAAAAATTTTATGGCCAAGGTAGTGGTAAAGGCTTTACAACTGAAAACCACCAAACATCCTAACCCATATAAAATTAGTAAAATTAAAAAGAGGGTGGAAGTTATGGCGACGGAACGATGCAAGGTATCTTTCTCTATTGGAATTAACTTCTTGTGCGAAGTTAATTGTGTAGTGGTTGAAATGATTGTGCCGCTTGATTTTAGGCCTGCCTTTGCAATTCAATTTAGGATTATGGTATGATGGTCGTGCTAATGATTACACATTCGAATGGAAGAACAAGAAGATCCGGTTGTTACCAACAAATTCAAGTGCCACCGCATTGTAAGGAGAAACGAGGAAAATAAGCTTACATTATCGTCTCGGGATCACAATGGTTATTTGCTTGCCAGAGCTGAGAACAGATGTTTGTCATGATCATCCAGTAGCAAAATGACACTTCTTCAGAGGTGTATTCTTTAGTCCAACAACTGCAATAATTTCCATGTTCAACGCCATTCGAGCTCCCTAGCCACTACCGCCTTTGCAAAAAATACATCGCATAGATTTTCTACCTTGTGAGGCACTCCTAAATTATCCGCATTATAGAATTAGTTCAACAAAGCATCAAAAGCTGCAAGCAATAGTGGAAGATTTATTGCAAAAACAATTCATTCAACATAGCATGAGCTCGTGCGTTGTTTCAACATTAATTGTTCTTAATAAAGATGGATCGTGGAGATTTTATCACGAGCGGATGCCATCAAATTCACATTCGAGCGGGAGATGAACAGAAGACGACATTCAAGATAAGAGAAGGATTATATGAGTGACAGGTTATGCTATTTGGGTTGTGTAACGCCCCAAGCACCTTTATGAGGCTCATGTAGGAAGTTTTATTACTCTTCCTAGGACGGTGTTGTGCTGTGTATTTCAATGACAAACTTTTGTATTGTACTTCTATGCAGGAACTGCTGGATCATTTAAAATATGTATTTTCTATTTTGTTGGAGCACAACTTTTCCTTAACTAAATGTGAGTTTGTTATGACAGAAGTTCATTTTTTGAGATTCATGATGGGCCAAGCTGGGGCAAGTGTGGATCCACAAAAAAATAGAAGCTTTACGAACGGCCAACTCCTAAATCCACACATGTGGTTTGTAGTTTTCACGGACTTACAAATTTCTATAGGCATTTCATCAGAAACTATGGCTCTATCGCGACACTGCTAACTGATTGTTTCAAACAAAAATTCTTTAAATGGGGACGAGTGCAACAGGCTAGCTTCTAACAACTCAAAAATTGCTTGAGTACCGCTCCAGTTTTGAGCCTGATGGACTTCGACAAACTGTTCTAGGTGGAGACAAACGCTTCAACCATTCGAGTCGGGGCACTACTCACGCAAGAGGGAAAATCAGTGGAGTTTTTCAGTGAAAAATTAAGTCCAACTTGCCAAAAATGATCACCTATGAGCAAGAGTTGTATGCTGTTATCCAAGCTTTGAAAAATTGGGAACATTATTTACTACATCAGGAAATTATATTATAAAGCGACCGCCAACCTCTCAAATTTTTGCAAAGTCAAAAGACAATTAATATGATGCATGCAAGATGGGTGGTTTTCTTACAAAAGTTTACTTTTGTGTTGAAACGTCGGGCCGAGGAACATAATCGTGTAGCAGATGATTTAAGTAGAAAGACAAGTTTACTTGTATCTTTACAAACAAGTATTACCGAAATTTTATCTGGAAGATGAGGATTTTGTTTTCATCTGTACCAAATGCCGCCAAGAATCTGCTCCAACTAGATCTTCTTCTCAGTAAAGGCATCTCTTTAAAAGGAATCAACTATGCATTCCAAACACCTCTCTTTGTCAACATCTCATTTGGGAATGCCTTGTTGGTGGATTAACGGATCGTATAGAGAGAGATTAAACCTTGTAAGTAATGCAAGCCTGATTTTACTGGCCAAAGTTGCAGCGGGATGTTTGCCATTTTGTAGAGAAGTGCTCCATATGCCAAAAGTTGTGTTCATGACAGAATACAAGACTATACCTTCAACTTCCTATCCGGAATTCAATTTGGAAGACTTAGCTTAGATATTGTGTTGGACTACCTCGTACCAAACACGAGTCCGATTCAGTAATCGTATTGTGGATCGTTTTCAAAAATTGACCAACTTTGTGGCATGTAAAAGGACGTAAGATGCTCTTAATATATCTAAGCTATTTTTTCAAGAGATCATTCGGTTACATGATGTTTCTAGATGCATAACATCAAACCATGATGTGAAGTTTGTGAGCTGTTTTTATAAATATTTGTGGAAACGCTTTAATACTAGCGTTAATTTGAGCTCCTCTTATCATCCTTAAAATGATTGGCAAACAAAAGTAATGAATTGTACGCTTGGGAATTTGATCAGTTCCTTGCTGGGGATCAACCAAAATAATGGGATGATCTTTTAGGACAAGCTCTGTTTGCTTTCAATTCGATGGTTAATCGTTCAACGGGCAAAACACTGTTTAGCATTGTCCACAACAAGCCTCCCAACCACACGGTAGACCTCGCAGTTATTCCTAAGCCCCGAAGTAGCAATGCAACAAAATGGGTAAATGATTTTGATGCCATGCGATCAAGAATAAGCTTTCAAGCACATATCATCACTATAAATCGCAAGCTGATAAATCCATGAGATAAAAGCTTTTTGAAGTTGGGGTGACCTTGTGATGGTTCGTCTCTGCAAGGTAATATTTCCACTGGACACCTACTCTAAGCTCAAGCCACGTAAAATTTGCCCCATTAATGAAAATGCGTATGTGCTGTAATTGCCATTAGATTTACATATTTCGTCTACCTTCAATGTCTTTGATCAGTACACGTATCACGCACTGGATGAAGGACATGTCATTACTCTGAACTGGAGTCACGTTCCTTTGAAGTGAAAGGGAACTGATGCAGTTTGGGACAAATGGAGTCTCATCAGTTTTATCCCAGTAATAGTTTTATTTCTTATTTACTAGTTTGATATTATATATTAATAGTTGTTTTATGCTATTATTAGTGTTTTGTTAATTAATAAGGAAAGTGGTCCCTTATTATTGCTTGTCTTGTCAGCCTTTTATACCTACTAGAGGTAGCGGCTAAAGGAGTTTTCTGTATTTTTGCCAATTTGTAATATAAAACTCTGTTTTTTTTTTCCTTTTGCAGGTGTTGTTGCCTCTCGAGTTGTCTACACCATTTGGTAGTAGAGCTTACAATGGCGGAAAGCAACTCCTCGATGAATGATGGCGATCTTAACTGGGAGTACTTGCGTGAAGCTCAACTCAGATTGGAACAAAAGGTGAATGATATATCAAATGAGCTGCGACGTTTCATGAATGAAGTTAGCCTAGAGCTTCAACAAATGCAGACTTGCGGTCTTACAAAACTAGCAACCACACTGGCCGTCTTGACACCCACGCCAATGATGGGTGGCACCAACACGATGATTCGTAATTAGCGGCGTCCCCAATGATTCGAGCCACCGGTCTAAGTCCTGAATAACCGACATTTGGATACCGTTTCAGAGGCTGATGGTTTGATCAAAGATATGCCCAACAAATATCGTAGATCTACAGATCAAGTTTACAGCGATTGCAAAGTGAAGATAGTAATATCTTATTTTGATGGCCATTTGTACATCAAAGACTATTCAGACTGAGCGTAGACTGTGGAAGCCTTTTTTGAGTATATGGATATATCCCATGAAAAATGGGTGCGCTGTGTTGCTTGTAGATTGAAGGGTGGGGCTGGCCCATGGTGGCAGCAACTCATTCAATCCCGCTGAAGGAGAATTCTTAAATTGCATTTTGGAGAAGGTTCAGTTTTCGTCAAAACAACTAGTACTAACTCAACACAATGCGGTCTTCAGAACAAGATGTACAATTGAAGGAAAAATATGTGAATGGATTGTTGATAGTGGTTGTATCGAAAATTTTATAGTTAAGGTTGTGTTAAAAGCTTTACAACTCAAAACCACCAAACATCCTAACCCATATAAAAGTAGTTGAATTGAAAAGGGGAAGTTATGGTGACGGGACAATGCAAGGTTTCTTTCTCTATTGGAATTAACTTCCTGTGCGAAGTTAATTGTGATGTGGTTGAAATGGATGCGTTNATGCAAGGTATCTTTCTCTATTGGAATTAACTTCTTGTGCGAAGTTAATTGTGATGTGGTTGAAATGGATGCGTAGCTTGATTTTAGGCCGGCCTTTGCAATTTGATTTATGAGTATGGTATGATGGTCATGCTAATGCTTACAGCTTCAAATGGAAGAACAAGAAGATCCGGTTGTTATCAACCAATTCAAGTGCCACCGCCGTTGTAAAGGGAAACGTGAAAAAATCAGTCTACATTTTTGTCTCGGGATCACAATGGTTGCTTGCTTGCTGGAGCAAAGAACAGATGTTTGTCATGATTCTCCATGAGCTAAAAAATACTTTTTCAGAGACGCACCCTTCGGTTCAACAACTCCAACAGTTTCTAGGTTCAACGCCATTTGAGCTTCCTAGCCAACTACCTTCCTTGCAAACAATACATCACATCGATTTTGTATCTGGTCNCGGTTGTTATCAACCAATTCAAGTGCCACCGCCGTTGTAAAGGGAAACGAGGAAAAATCAGTCTACATTTTTTGTCTCGGGATCACAATGGTTGTTTGCTTGCTGGAGCAAAGAACAGATGTTTGCCATGATTCTCCAGGAGCTAAATAATACTTTTTCAGAGACGCACCCTTCGGTCCAACAACTCCAACAGTTTCTAGGTTCAACGCCATTTGAGCTTCCTAGCCAACTACCTTCCTTGCAAACAATACATCACATCGATTTTGTACCTGGTGCGACTCTCCCAATCGTCCACATTATAGAATGAGTTTGACGAGCAATAGTGGATGATTTATTGCAAAACCGGTTCATTCAACATAGCATGAGTCCATGCGCTGTTGCAAAATTATTTGTTCCATAAGAAAGATCAACCGTGAAGATTGTGTGTTGATAGTAGAGCTATATATAAAATTACTATCAAATTCCATTTTCTTATGCCTCGTCTGGAAGATTTATTGGATAAATTAGCTGGAGCAAGGATGTTTTCAAAATTGGACTTGTGGAGCGGATATCATCAAACTTGTATATGGCAGGGAGACGAATAGAAGACAACATTAAAAACGAGAGAAGGATTATGCGTGTGGCAAGTTATGCTATTTGGGTTGTGTAACGCCCCAAGCACCTTTTTGAGGCTCATGCATGAAGTTTTAAAACTCTTACTAGGATGGTGTTGTGCCGTATATTTAGATGACAAACTTGTTNGCTGTAATTGCCATCAGATTTACATATTTCTTCTACCTTCAATGTCTCTGATCAGTACATGTATCACGCACTGGATGAAGGACATGTCATCACTCTGAACTCGAGTCACGTTCCTTTGAAGTGAAAGGGAACTGATGCAGTTTGGGACAAATGGAGTCTCATCAGTTTTATCTCGGTAACAGTTTTATTTCTTATTTACTAGTTTGATATTATATATTAATAGTTATTTTATGCTATTATTAGTGTTTTGTTAATTAATAAGGAAAGTGGTCCCTTATTATTGCTT